>ML818616.1:10827-37337 GCA_009831015.1 Picea engelmannii | reverse complement strand
TATGGGTTTCCTCGGAAAATATTTGTCTCTGTGTTTCTCATATATGTGACTGATGCTGAATGTGCATTTGTTTATTTCTCTGCATTATTGTGATCATCATTCAGTGTTTCTGCAAAGAGTTTTAAAAGAAGCATAATTGTTTAATCTCAGTAACAATTGATTCACCCCCCCCTCTCAGTTGTCCAACATGGTTCTCGTGCCTCCTTCTACATCATTTACCACTTGGTGACATAATGTTTTGTGCAATTCTATTATGGGAAAGTTCGCCAAACTTGGATCTGTTGCTTCCTTCCTTGGAGCTTCTTCTTGCACTTGCATTGTTGCTAGCTTACTTCAATGTTTCTTCTACTGTGATGAGGCTTCTCCTGTCTTTGGTGGTGTCATTTATCTTTGCAGCTCACTTACGGTTGCAACTTACTTGCTCAACTCTGTCAAACTTGCTCGACTCTTTCTATCTATCTAAATGCTTGAACAACAATAACCTTTTCCTTTCAACCCCTCATCTACTTTTATATCATGTCTCCAGTTGTTTCCATTCTTCTTCATGACCAAATTTTGTTGCCTAATCCACTTATATTCTCATTCAATTATTTCCCTAACTCTTTTTTAACTTTTTATCGTCTGGCATATCATATGCTAGAGTTTACAACTTGTCAAAATCCTCTTGTCATTTTTCATTTATGACTACACGTATCCACTACCTCGTCGTCATGTTTATTCTTTAATGATTTTCCCATAATGTATGATATTTAATGGTTTTTCCTCCCTCTATGCAAATATTTGTCGCAATTCAATCCTTCTTATTGTGCACAATTCCTTCCTTTTTCTACATCTCTGCGATATTTTCTAGTTTATATCCTTACTATTTTAATTATTTGAACAATACCTTATGCATAACTTCAACCTTCCATATCTTACCTCAAAATATTTTGTTTCTTGCATTCTTTCCTTTTTCTTTTTCTATAATACACTATAATACAAATCCTATGATACAAAAACTGTGTGCTCAAACTAGTCCGTGGGAGACCAACTATCCCTATACAGTTTTAGTCGACCACCATTCACTAGTTCTTCCACAATCTCCACATTAAGTTTCTCTAACTAAACAACACTTGCATTTGCCAAATATCTTATAACATATGGACCCAAGCAATGCATTTAGAAATTTCGAGGGTGCTACAAAAACTTGTTGTCATAAAGTAAGACTAAGTCTCCAGTCTGGAACTTCTTCTGCTTAAATATGTGTCTATTATGCCATGCTTTTCTTGTGATTTCTGAAATTTGTTGATGAAATATGGCGACAAACCAGTCTTTATCCAATGCTACTAATTTTGACAGCCTTCTCACTACTGTGCCAGAATCGGTAAGTTTTATCAGTGATTTAAATAGACTCAACACAATAAATTCCATTGGCATAACTTCTTCTTGGCAATAAACTAATCTGAAAGGTGTTTTTCCTATCAATTTATTACATGTGGTCATTTTTTCCCATAACATTGTTGGAATCCTTAAGTCCAAATCATATTGAATTACATTAAAGACCTTCGTCAATACATTCTCTAGTATCTTATTGAATGCTTCTACTGTTCCATTTTTCCGAGCATGATACAATGTACTCTTTTGGTGTTGAATTTGAAATTCTTCGATCAAGGATGCAATCGTCCTATTCAGAAAATGAGTACCCTGGTCACTCTTAATAATTCTTGGACATCCAAATTTTGTAACCATGTTCTTAGACATAAATCGTGCATCAGTATCCACGTTGCAATCTCTGACCGATTCTGCTTCATCCCATATGGTCAAGTACTCTATTGCAGTGATGATGAATCTGGCTCCTAACCTCTTCGTTGGTGGATTTCTTGTTCCAACGAAATACACTGCCCATTTGTCAAAATCTTGCAATGTGACTTGAGGTACCGAATTCATTTCATTCCCCTTGGAAGGATTCCAAACTCTCTGACACACATCATAGGTCTAATAGAACTCCTTCACATCCTTATGAAGTGTAGGGAACCAAAGTCCCACATGTAAAATCTTCTGGGTTATCGCTTTTCCTACATATTGACCTCCTACAACTCCTTCAAGTGCCTCTTTTAGAATAAAATATCTCTCATGATCTAGTACACAACATCACAAAATACCATCTTTTCCTAACATGTAAAAATTTCCTGCTATCAGATGATAATCGACTACATTCACTATTGTTGGAGCATGCCATTTTGGGGTTCAGCGCAGCAAACAAGGAAACTATATGGACTGAAGGAAGTAGTGTGCACTAGGAAATAGGGGAAAGAAACGAGACATAGTGCAAAGGAAACAATGTGTAGGAGATTAAGGAAGAACAACGTAGAGTCAAAGCAAGGAGGAAGACTGACCACACACAAGGAGTTAGAATGTGGACAAGTTGAGTCCACTTAGAATTAGGGTTTTGAGTCATAATGTAAGGGTTTTTACCCACCTTTTTTGTATAAATAGAGGATGTATGAGATAGCTAGGGGTTAACTTGAACATAGATAATTTTAAGGATGGAAATTTATTTTGAAATGTAGAAAACTTGGTGAATCTTACTGGTCATTTATATGTCAACTATAAATGTTTGGTGATATTTTTATTAAAATATTCAAATTTCTAAGGATTTTATATAGTTTTTATAAAATTTTGGTGATTGGTAAGGTAAAATAATTTTTCCTATAGAATTTGGGTGAATAATTTTTAGAATGGCGAATCTTTTTTTGGGAAAAGTCATGGAAAATTATCCCATGGGAGAAATTTAGCCCCTAAAATTATCCCAAACATCCAACAACTAGTAACCGCTTCTTATTTGCAATTGTAAAATCAGGTGGGGCTAGTCTTGTGCTCAAGAATTGGACTATGCCTGCAAAATATTTATCAACCATGCGTGTTGCAAACAAGTGTGCATCTAGTAAACTATCATCCAAGTTTCATGAATCTTCTCCTAACATTATGCACGAAAAATGACCAGTCTTGAATTTAACTTCCTTGGATTCACAATTACTTCAAAGTCATACTCCTGGAATAACAATATCCATCTGCATATCTTTGCCCCCAACATTGGCTTATTGACTAGGTATCTCAACGCATAATGGTCTTTATACATATTAAAGTTGATAAAATATAGACAAGAATAACAATATGATGGAAAACACTCACTATCCAACTCTTGTGTATTAACACCAATGTTACATATTTATAGTATAATGGGTGATGCCACCTTATAGAGAGATTTTACTCATAGTGATATGACAGGTCCCAATTAGAATCTCTCATTTGGAGTAGCGTTTTTGACCAAATTATGGCCTGGTTACCAAACTAACTAACTAACTAACTAAATATGAATCTGAGAACCAAAGGTTCTCAAATGAATTAAAACTCTAAAGAACTAATTCTAGGATAAGATGAGTATCTACAGTTCTAATATTCACTTCTATTCTACTATATTCTAACATATCCTAATCAGGAGCAAACTAAAAGATAAGTTCAACGAAGTGTTTGTATTACTTGCACATAAATAATTCATATAAGCAAGAAACATGAAATGTTAACAACACAATAAGTTAGAAGCAAATAATTGATTCACTAAATGATCATACTATCACTGCACTTAAAGTTAAAATTATGGTAATTGTAAACATATGAAAATTAGTTCAAAAGTAGTTCATAAAACCAACGTTCACATATCACAGAGATAAACATGCACAAATAGAAAAATCTCATTCATACACATCAACACCACAATCTTCAAAAGTCTTTTTGGTTCCAATTAACTTGCACTAATAGTATTGTTCTGCTACTTTCGAAAACAAAAACCCATGTTTCTTTTACATCCATTCTATTTATAGAACACAGATAGAAACTTTCCACATTCCTCTAACTACTGAATGGTCATGGTCCTGAAGCGATGCTTCAGTTCCCTTTCCTAATTAAGAAATTACAATAATTAGAAGTGGAATGATTAATCTGCAAAAAATTCAGTTACAATGAGATCATTAGGTGGTCCTTGGAGGTTGAGATTTTGCATCTATGAAGGCCTTCCAAGTATTGAAGTCTTCAAGTATGTTTTCCACTTGGTATAGTCGTGTTCTTTCAAGGTCTTTCTTGCTATTGTAGATGAGAGTAATGATTTCCATCTTCAATGTTTGGTCACATGTTGAACAAAATATTCAGTTAGTCAGATCAATACGACAAGTTATATTAATCTTGCTTCTATAACCTCTCTATTGATTTTTCCAATTGTCTCAATGGATTTCATATTGAGGTTTCTTTTGATCTCTACATCTTTGACCATTTTTTGGGCTGATAATGAATTTTCTAGATCTATCAGAGGATCCATTCTAAACTGCAAGAGTAGGATATCCGAAGACCTCCATATCTCTTTACTCATTGTGATGACATGTACATGTGTCCTATGTATATCTGCGATAGTTTATATCCATACATTTAAGAGTCAGTGATCTTTGATTCGCTTCTTGTCTAAGTACATATACAAGGTCTCGGGGAAGCTTTGTTGGACATCTTGCCATTTTCTAACCTGGTTGTAGGATTCTAGGGATTTTTTATACTTTTTGGGCATTTATTTCACCTATACGCTCAATTTCTCTTGATCGGATTTGGCCTTCAATATTTTTTTCCAGAGCATAGAAGAATCTCTTCTGTGAGCTCTGAAGTTCTTTATTTTTCTTGGGGGCCTCTACTTTTATAGCTTCCAGAGAAAATGTCTAGTTTTGGCTTTCTTCTATTGTTTTCTTTAGGATATCATTAACCCATTGTAGCCTCCTAACTTACCTTTCACTTATTTCATTGAAGGTTCTCATTTCAGTCAGTTCTTCTTTAAGCTGCATAGCTTCTTAGTCATGTGTAGCTTTGAGTTTTTCTACCTCATGCATATGATCCTTTAGGTTAAGAGAGACTGTTTCATTGAATTTTTCCTTCAGCTCCTTGTCCTAGATATGAAGTTGTAGTTCCATCTCTTTTTGGATTTGCACTATTTTCTAGGCTTCTTTCATTTGTTCTCTAGCCATGTCCTCTTTGATGTTTTCTAGGGTCATCTCCAACTCAGTTATTTTGTCTTTTGCAACATCTAGTGCTCCTATGACTTCATGAACCGACACGATGTTTACACCAACAAAATAACTAAGTGTTGAGGTGTGTATTAATAATTAACTTTTATTTTTAATATGTGTATATCTGTAAAAAACATTTTGTTAAGCATATGCATATGCATAATGATATTCTATTATTGATAACATTGATAACTATTAAACTAAGTTTTCCATGTGTAGGGATATGCTTGTGCAGAGGTGTGTAATCTATATGTATGCATATTATATGTCTGTGTTGAATATGTATTTTATTTACTAAGTGTTCGTTGTGCGGAGATATACATGTGTGGAGGTATGAAAGCTATATCTGTGCAGAAGATGTGTAATTAACTTTTATTAAATTAATAATTAACTTTGATTAAATTAATGATTAATTTTGCTTTTTGTAAGTTAGAATTTGTATTAGAACCTGCTAAGCAGTCAAAGTTACAGCTGTCATGCTATCCCCAGAGGTTGTGGCAACATTTCCCGGGTGGGAAACCAATGTTGCCACATGGAAATTAAGGTTCACGGTATCCATGAAAAACTTGAAAAACGGTAAGAAACATGAAATGTAAAAAACTAGATCTAGTATGCCATGCAGGGCGAAAATATTTTTTAGTAGACTGTCCATACCGAAAACAAAAACTGAAAAGAGATAAAACTGTAAATTCTTATATCTGAGAAGTCACACAGGGAAGAGAACCTATGAGATATACTATCTTGATGCATAAAAACATGGGAAACATGAGCAAGAAGAAGTTATCCAGAAACTGGGGTCGAGCCTCTGCTCGTGCCTTCGTTCTTGCACGGTGTCCCTTCTTAGGGCACCTGTGTCCGAAATAACTTTCCTGAGATCCTGAAGAAGAGTCATCAAGAGTTCCTCACAACAAGTCCATTCTTCTTCCCTGTGTTGCATCTCCTTGATAGCTCCATTGACGTTCTCAATTGCTCGCTTGATGGCGTCCAAAGAGTCCTTGAGGGATTCCTTCCCAGTACAATCGGTGAAAATAGGAGAGGGCAGAGGGGGTGGAGGTAAATCAGAAGATGAGGTGGGGGAGTCGGGAGAGGGGAGGGGGGAGGACGAAGAAGAGAAAGGGACTGATGGAATAGGGGGAGAGGAGGGTGGAAGAGGGGGAGGTGGAGGTGACGGGATGAGATTTGGCATGAAGCCCATGGAATTTCCATGGTTGTTGAAACATTCAAATCGACAAGCATAAGGAGATGACAATGGAGGAAAATCTGGAGAAGTGGCCCGCTTAGGAGGGTGGTCCGTGAAGGTGGCACAAGAGGAAGAAAGGGGAGACTCCGAGGTGGAGGCACGCACATAATCTTGAGGTAATCTTGGAAGAATCTTCTTGCCTCGTCCTCGCGAACCTCTTCCTCTTACAGCGTACCAGGATGCCCCCCATTTGATTTACCAGAGATCAGGAAAAACAATGAAAACCAAATATGGAGAGCATGATAGTTGTTGTTCAAAGGACAAGAATCGAGCCATAATCAAATGCAATAGTGGACCAGAGGATGAGTGTTAGGCGCAGAGGGCCGAGAGAGCCAAGGAAAATCGATCTAGAGGCAAAGAAATAGGTAATCAACATGCGGAGGCTAAGACTCGGGAGGCCAAGATCTTGAATGAGCCATGGATTTCCAAAACGCTGGTGTAACATCATTGAACTGGGAAGAACGATGTGACTGGGCCTACGTCTAGCCCATTGCAATTATCGTTCCCATGAACTAAAGAGCCATAGCATTAAACTGATCCAAATTCAATTGACTGCATAGGTGCATCAACCAAGGAGTTAAACACACGGATTAATGGTGGAGGTGAGCGCGGGTTGAGCTGGCTCGAGGTGGAAAGAGATGCAGCCATGTGTCTACTCGTCTAGCCTTCCACCTGTCGCATCCGATATCACCCCATCTCAGGGTTGGTCCTTGTTGTGATCCATGTTTATACATACGATCACGAAGGGGTGAGTGGGAGATGAGGCTGGAGAACAACATAAGTCTTTTTCCTGCAGGTCTACCCCAAGGTTTGCCAATATATCTGCTACTTGATTTGTGTTTCTTCGAATGTGGGAGGGAATAATTACCCACTATGGTTGAAGGATTGACTTTATTCTGATCATCCTGTTCATGAGTCTCCAACTTAGGGAGATATTATCCGGATCTGCACCATTTAGGAGATGAGAGAGGAGGTTAATGACTATCTGTGAATCACCTTCTACTATAAGGAGATTTAACCCTTGCTCTTGGGCTGCTTGCAGTCCTTTGAGCAATCCCCAAATTTCAGCTGCATTGTTGGTGTTATGTTCCAAGTTCCCAGCTAAGATGTGGAGGATCTCTCCGTTGTTGTTGCGTATGGCTGCCCCATAACTTGCGGGTCCCATATTTCCCTTGTAGGCTCCATCGAAATTCATTTTGTGATACCCAACTTGTGGAGCCTCCCAATGGGAGGCACTGATCTTAGTATTGTTACCCAGAGAGGGGGTCGAAAGAGAGGGGGAGAGATGGAGTTGCCAAGTATTGAGGATGATGTGCTCATTTGTTGGAAAATTAAAATCCTGATCCATCCAGGGGTGAAGGTTGATTATTTCCTTTATGTTGGAGTGGATTTTAGACCAAACTTCTTTCCAGTTCTAGGAGGAATATTTGAATATTTTGCGATTCTGTTCTTTCCAAATATGCCAAAGAATAAAGCCAGGTAGAAGCTCCCAAATCCTGTTGAGGATGGGAGATTAGAAAATTGAATCTCGTCATCTCTCAATTGTTTCCCTGATACCTAGACGATTCCTATCCAAGGTTATCATTATGCTAGCGCATTGGTCCCAAATATGCGATCTATAGGAGCAGAGATCGAGTAGATGATTCTGAGTCTCCTCCTTATTACTACAAAGGTGACACCAGGAAGGGCCTATAAATCCTCTTTTCATTAGATTGTCCTAAGTAAGGATGTTTTTTTTTGTCGTTTACCAAAGGAAGGTGTTGAGTTTTGGCCATAGCTTTTCACCCCAGATTTTGTTCCAAACTGCTTCTTTTGGGAGGGAGTTATGTCCTACGCTGAGAAAATAAGATTCTTGTAGATTGAAGGTGCCAGTGTTGGAGTGGCCCCACCTTAGGATGTCCTTCCCTTGTTGGTTGAATATTCTCCTAGAGTTTATTTGATCGAGAAGTGGTTGGACGTTTACCTCAGGGGGTAGGTTCATCTCTTTGGGGGTGTTTTTCCATTTGTGCCAGGTGTCTCTATTTTCTTCTCAATTCCATAATTCAGCTACTTTTTGGAGGCCTACACCTATCGTTAAGGGAATAAAAGTACACAGAGTGGGATCCTTTTCCATGAGAGGGTCGAGGTCCCACCTTGTATTTCCCAGAAATTGTGATCCGTTATCATCCCCTTGTTATGCCTAGCCGCATTCCAGATAAGAGATCCAGGGCACTAACCATTTCATCGGATTATTTCCTTTTCTGGTGTGGAAGGTGTGTATTTTTTCCTCCAGATATCTTGCATCCTTTTTAACTATCTCCACCAAATTTTTTCATCGAGGACTTTATTAAGGATAGAGGGATATTTGAGTCCGAGTCCCCCTGCATGCTTTGTTCTGCACATTTTTTTCCAACTGACCAGAGCCAATTTGTGTCCTTATTTTGTTCCCTGCCAAAGGAAGCTCCTTTGAATATTTCTTAGAGTGTTGAGGATAAAGCTTGGGGCCGCAAGCACAGATAAAGCATGGATTGGGAGGGCTTGAAGGACATGCTTGAGGAGGATGAGGTGACCAGGCAGATTGAGGGAGCAAAAAGTCCAAGAGGAAATTTTTTTCCTGAATTTGGAAAGCAGATCTTCCGAGGAAATATTTCTTAAAGGATTATCAATTAGGGGGATGCCAAGATACTTAGAAGGGAGGACATTTCTTGTGAACCCCAAGAGTTGCATAATATGGCGTTGGATCTAGATGGGAATGTTGAAGAAGAATATTTGGGATTTAGAGAAGTTTACTTCCATACCCGAAGAATCATAGAAGAGGTTGATCACGGAGCAAATTCAGAGATCTTCTCGGACTGTGGGGATTCCCATTAATAGTATGTCATCCATGAACTAACTGTGTGAAATGGGTGAAGAGATTCCATGGGGGGTGAGACCTGAGAAGGAGTGATCTGTGATGGCTTCTTTAATGGATTGACTCAGCCCTTTTACCATTAAGATAAAGAGAAAGGGAGAAAGTGGATCCCCTTGTCTTATACCTCTGGAAGGAGAGAATGGTTTGGAAGGGAAACCATTGACCAGGATGGAGAACAGGGCTGAAGAGGTGAGATTGACAATCCAAGAGACCCAAGATGGATCAAAACCAAATGATAGAAGGGTTGATTTCAAGTAGTTCCAACTAAGTTTATCAAAATATTTGAAAAGAACCAATTTTAGAAGCACACTAGGAGACTTGTTCAATTGAAGTGAGTGGATTACTTCGTGAGACAGAATGATGTTGTCCAAGTTCTATTTTCCTTCCACATACCCTGACTGTTCCAGAGAGATGATGAAAGGTAGGATAGGTTTAAGATGCTTGGATATGACCTTCGTGATAAGCTTATAGATCACATTGCAAAGTGCAATGGGTCAGAAGTGAGTTGGGGAGGTTACCTTGTTCTCTTTTGGAATGAGAATGATGAAGGTGGTGTTGAGGGCCTATAGGACCTGCCCATATTTTTTGGAATCCTCTATAAATTCCCAGACTTCTTCATGAATGATATCCCAACAATGATGGAAGAAGTCCGAAGTAAACCCATTGGGCCCAGGGGATTTTCCTAGAGGAGTGTCCCTGAGGGATTGATCAACTTATTATTGGTTAATAGGACTCATCAAGACCTCATTCTGTTCTTTGGTGACCTCCCTTGGAATATGCTTGAGTATTGAGTCGATAGCTTGAGTGCGATCTATAGGGGGTTCTGTTAGAAGTTTCTTGTATTAAGATAATAATTCCCTTTCTATGTCTACATTCTTTTGGATTTCCAGGCCTTGTTCTGAAACAAGGTGAGTGATGTGATTACTGTGTCAGCATTGAAGCATCGATCTGTGGAAAAATTTGGTGTTTCTTTCTCCCTCTTTGATCCATTGGATACGGGATTTCTGTCTCCAAATAATTTCTTCATGCGCACGTCTTTCAACCAACTGATTGTTGAGAATGGATTCTTTCTCCTTTAGAGAATTAGTGAGGCCTTGTGTTTTGATATATTGTTGAAGGTCTTGAATTTGTTGGTTGAGGATTTCCTAAGCGTGGAAAATGTTTCCAAAATTCGATTATTTCCATGACTTTAATTGTTGCTTGAGGTTTTTTAGATTCTATTGAAATTTGTACATAGGAGTGCCTGTTGTGATTGTTTCTTCTTTCCACCAGAGTTTTATGTTGGCTTGAAGGTCCAGGTGTGTCAACCAGAATTTTTTAAAGCGAAATGGTCTCCTGCCTGGGGTGCCACTGATGTTTACCAATAGGAGTATCGACCAGTGATCTGATCCTGGAGTGTTGATCAAAGTGGCATTCCAAGAGATTTCATCCAACATGAAGGGTTCCAAGATTAAGAAGCAGTCTAATATACAGGAGACAATTTGTGTCCTCGAGCGTCTATTGGACCAGGTGAAGGGTCCATTGTCCATTTCTATGTCAATGAGATTCAGTAGACCAATGATTCGGTGGAATTCCTCACTGTCATTTCCAAGTCTATGAGTTCCCCCTTTCTTTTCTTCTAGGCCTATTATCATATTGAAATCTTCCCCAAGGATCCATCGATGATTTTCAATATGATTAGAAATCCATTCCAAATGCTGGAGGAATCTTCCTTGTCTCCTCGAGTTGCAGGGTCGTAGAAATTCGTGATAAATCATGGCTTGTTCAAGTCGATGAGTTGGAAGGAGGATGTGATGGTCTAGTTGGAGGTGAAGAAGACTTCCATCAGTACCATGACAGGGTTCCAGAGTACGGCTAGCCCTCCTACTACACATTTTGCATCAACTTAAACTAAATTAGCTTGTTTCCAACATTTTTTAAGTATTTGAGAAGCTTTGTCTCCCACGCATTTAGTTTATTGCAGGAGAAGAATGTTTGGTTGTTCCTTCATTATCCTTTCCCAGAGAAAGCCTCGATTGCTTCATGCATTGAGACCCCTTCTATTCTAGGATAGCATATTCATGAGGACAAGGAGGGTTGGAGGGGAGGAAATTTTTCCAAGATCAGGTGGATCTGGCTCGAGTTCACTAGGAAATTTCCCACATATTGAGTGACTTGATGCTTTGGTTTTCTGCCTCTTTTTTCTCTTCTTTTGTGGGTTTGCATTGTTCATTCGAGCTTCCTTTTTGTATACCTAGATTTGGATTGGCTCGGGCTAATCCTCCTGTTGTAAATTTGTGGAAAACTTTGTGGACTTTACGTAGCTGATTCGGTGGTATGGTGTAGAGCTATTGTTTTCAATAGGCTTGTTCTAGGTGTACCATATCTATTCATGCCAACTTCTGGTCTTCTAGATCTAGGTCAGGGTCTCCAATTTCTGGCCCGAGATTAGCAGGGAGGGAGGTCTCTGAGTTGGGGATTTGAGTGGATCTAGGGGTAGAAGGGATGGGGTTTGAAGAAGCCTAGACTTGCAATGGAATTGAGGGGTTTGTCAGGGGGTCGGAGGGAATGATGGGATTTTCTAACGGGGTCTGAAGGGCTTCGAAAAAGTTACTGGTTGAGGGTCCAAAGGGGGCTTGTGGAGGAGCTCTTTTGGTCGGATGCCTAGGGAGTTTCGTGACCTGGGTGAAACCATCCTTGGTTTTGTTGGGATCCTCAGGATTAGATTTTTTGGGGTTATTAAAGGGGAAGTTGTGGAATAGATGGCCATGCTTGTGGAATTTCCAACATCGGAAGGGGATGTGCTCATAATCCAAGGTTTGGGACCATTCTTCATCCTGGTAGTCCAAGGTTATGGTTCCACGGAGTGGTTTGGAGATATTTAAGTAAACACAAATTCGTGCATAAGTAGTGTACCTTCGTTGTTTTGTTTCCTCTGAAGCTTTGACATAGATTCCAATCATGTTTTCAGTGCTTGCGTGTATTTCTTCCAGCCATAACTCTTGAGGTAGTGAGTACAGTCGTAGCCAGACTAGTGCATGCATGGATTCCTCCTTCTCTGGGATGAACGTTTTCATCCAAAAATGAAGGAAAAGACCTGTTGGGTTGTAAAAGTATGGTCCCCCTTCACAGATTTGGTTTCTTTCCTCCAGGTTATGCAGGATGATAGTGAAGAAGCCTTTGGATCCAAGTTGGAGGTTAGTGTCCCTTAGGCTTCCACCAATGTTGAATCCATTTAACTAAATCTTATTCTGATGTCCATAGTCCCATAAATTTTACTATATGGGCGAAATCCCTCATGTATTGTTTCTAGTCTTCTATCCTTGGAGAGATGATAGTATATTTGGGTGCTACAGGAGCCTGCAGAATGAATTTTCCTAGTTCCCAAGTGTGAGCCACTTTTGGATGGTTTGATTCAGGGTCAATATCCATAGGTTTCTCCTTCAACATCTCATCCTCCCAAAGGATGTTTTTCAGATCCTCTGAAATCTCAAAGAGCAGACGTTTGAAGTGCTTGAAGCCCTGCTCAGGGGCGATGAAAGAGTTGTAAGAGGGGCCAAGGGCCCCCCTTCTTCGATCTCCATGGCCACAACAAGGACTCAGGGAGGTGCATGCAGTAGGTTCGATGTTGGAACCCTAGCAGAGTCACGAGTTTTTCCATGATTAACTTTGATTAAATTAATGATTAACTTTTATTTTTAATATATGTATATACATAAAAAAAAAAAATTGTTCATCATATGCATATGCATAACAATATTCTATTATTTATAACATTGATAGCTATTAAACTAAGTGTTTTCTATGTGGGGATATACCTGTGCCGAGGTGGGGAAGCTATATGTGTGCAGACTATATGTTTGTGTGGAAGATGTATAATTAACTTTTATTAAATTAATGAATAATTATTAATCTTTTAATTATTTGTATAGGACTATATTAAAAAATAAATTACACCAACCAACTAACATCATTATCAAATATGGTGTTATAAAATTTAGCCATGATTTCTATCTTTTACGCTCATTTCAATCACTTACAAAAAGAATTACATTGTTTTTCATGTATTTTATTTATTAAGTGTTCGTTGTCCAGGGATATACCTATGTGGAGGTGCGGAAACTATATGTGTGCATACTATATGTCTGTGTTGAAGATGTATTTTATTTACTAAGTGTTCGTTGTGCAGGGATATACATGTACGAAGGTGTGGAAGCTATATATCTGTGGACTATATGTCTGTGATAAAGATCTATAATTAACTTTTATTAAATTAATAATCAACTTTTATTTTTAATATACGTATATACATAAAAAACATTTTGTTATGCATATGCATAACAATATTCTATTATTCATAACATTGTTAACTATTAGACTAAGTGTTCGTTGTGCGGGGAGATACATGCACAGAGGTGTGGAAGCTATATGTGTGCGGACTTTATATATGTGTTGAAGATGTATTTTATTTACTAAGTGTTCACTGTGTGGGAATATGCATGTGCGGAAGTAAAAAAGCTATATCTGTGTGGACTATATGTCCGTGTTGAAGATGTATAATTAACTTTTATTAAATTAATAATTAACTTTTATTTTTAATATACGTATATACATAAAAAAAAAATAGTTAAGCATATGCATATGGATAACAATATTCTATTATGGAAAACATTGATAACTATTTGACTAAGTTTTTCGTTGTGCGGGTATATACCTATGCAAAGGTGTGAAAGTTATATGTGTGTGTATTATGTGTCTCTGTTGAAGATGTATAATTAAATTTTATTAAATTAATAAATAATTATTAAGCTTTTAATTATTTGTATAGGACTATATCAAAAAAATTTAAAATCATTTTTACACCAACTAAGAGACGTCATTATCAAATACTATGTTATAAAATTTAGCCATAATTTATGTCATTTATTTCCATTTCAATCACCTACAAAAATGACTACATCATTTTTTGTGTATTTTGTTTAATAAGTGTTTGTTTCCGGGGGATATACTTGTGCGGAGGTGCGAAAGATATATGTGTGTGAACTATGTGTGGGGATATACCTATACAGAGGTGTGGAAGTTATATGTGTGCATACTATATGTCTATGATGAAGATGTATTTTATTAACTAAGTATTCGTTGTGCGAAGATATACCTGCGTTGAAGTGTTGAAGCTATATATGTGCAGATTATATTCTATTATTGAGAACATGAATAACTATTAGACTAAGTGTTCGTTATGCTAGGATGTACTTGTGTAGATGTACAGAAGCTATATGTGTGCGGACTATATGTCTATGTTGAAGGTGTATAATTAACTTTTATTTTTAATATATGTATATATGTAAAAAACATTTTTTAAGCATATGCATAAAAATATTATATTATTGATAACATTGATAACTATTAGACAAAGTGTTTTTTGTGCGGGGATATACCTATGTGAAGGTGCATAATCTATATGTGTGTTACACATCAAAATTACTCACTTCGATAGTGTCGCAAGTGTCGTCATTACAAGTATCGCAAGTGTCGTATTTTGCTCACAAATGTCCCAGGTGTCAAGGAAAGCATACTGCCATGATGCTTATGTCGTGCCTATAACGACATGAGAAGGACACTTAACACACATAAAAATTACTCACTTCGATAGTGTCGCAAGTGTCGTCATTACAAGTATCACAAGTGTCGTATTTTGCTCACAAATGTCCCAGGTGTCAAGGAAAGCATACTGCCATGATGCTTATGTCGTGCCTATAATGACATGAGAAGGACACTTAACACACATCAAATACTTGATTTGGAAGAGGAGGAATGGTTAACTGGAGTTATGTACCTCTTTCCATCTGAAAGAACCCAAAAAACTGAGTTTTTGGAGGAGAGTGGTCCCCTATACCTCTCTCAGGAGTGCTGGCACCCCCCTCTAAGCTATCAGGGAGTGTTATAACACCCATCTGCCCTTTTGCAGGAGCGCTCCTATTCTTAGGAGTAATGGTGCTCCCCTAAAGCCTACTTGGGAGCACTATAACTCTCTGATGGCCCTTTTGAGGGAGCGCTGCCTATTCTGGGCAGCAGTTGGTTTGTTGAGATGATTTTGGAGAAGATCCCTTCAATCCGTGAAGGTAGTTGGATTCGAATCCCTAGTCCAGCCATGATCTAAGGGATGATCCCTAACTGAAGGAGGAAAATCCTCAACTTCCCCAAGGATATCTCAAGTGGTTAAAGCCTCTCCAAAGCTATATAAGAAAACTTTCTCATGGTGAAAGGAAGAGGGAAATGGACAATTACACAAGACTTATGATCTCATAAGTGGTGTTGCAACAGAGATGATTTGGGAAGTAAGAGACCTATGATATCATAGGGAACAATCAGTGAAGCTATCATCATTCTGATCGTGGATCTTTTGAGGAAGGGTTAGACAAAGAGGACTTGACGGAAATGTTGCATTCCATCTACGGCTATAAGTAATGTTTTTTCCTCATTAATATGATTTGCTTGGCCTATTTCTTTCTAATTTGTGTTCAATCTCACATTAATTTGTCTCTTTAGTAGATAGATCTATTTCGGACTAATCTTGATAGAGTAGGAAGTGGTCGTACTTTTTTTGTCTACAGGATTCATCGAGGAACGAAAGATTGGAGCTCAACTTGGAGCGTTCAGGGACAAACACCGGTAAAAGGTACGTCTTTCCTCCTTCCTCTTCATGTATTAGTTTGTGTAGGCCTAAAAGGAAGTCAGTGACCATGATAATCACTTTTTGTCTTAGAGTTAAGAGTCTATCTCTTTGAGGAGATCTACCTATCCGCAAGGAGATTTTCCTTCAACAGAAATTGGCGACTCCACTGGGGAATCGAATCGAAAATTTTGGTTTTGATTTTTCCTCATAGACCTTGTCTTACCCTTTGATTGTTTTCAGACCTTGTTCACCCCTTTTTCTTGATTTCATATGCCGATTGACTCCTTACCCCATCACATTCAGCTTGACTGTCAAAATTTGACTAAAATTTTGGGTTTTTTGGACATTTTTATGAGTTTTTTTTAAGCATGGCGCCCCTGTGCCCATGTTAGCAGAGTGCCAACACTCCCTAAAGGTGATGGAAAAAGCTTTATAACACTCTAGTGTCCCTTACACCAGAGCACCAACCCCTTTTTGCACAACCTTTTCAAAAATTCCATTTTTTGGAGGACCAAACCCTGTTTTTTCACTTGTTGAGCTGCTTTGGGATTCAATGCTTCTTCTTTTGACCTTTGACATGCTTCCTCCTGAAAAGAAAACACCTTCCTTTTCAGATTTTATGGCCCTTCTTCCTTATTTTTGAGTTTTTTGTTGTTGAGAGCTTGAAAGAAATCCCCTGCTTTCTTCTCTCCTATCCGACTGAGCGGGAACTCTAGTGAAGGACATTAGAAGTCTGTGACTCTTCTCATTTGGTTCTTTGAGGTCATCTTGTCCAATCTCTTTCTCCTCCCTTTTGCGTTTTTTGGTTTTCTTTCTCTTGTTTGATCGCAAGAAGGGTGTGTTGTTTGTGTGAAATCTGTTCATGCTTGTCACAGGGTAGTTGACAGGAAAATCATCATTCGCATACAAACGACAAAGATACATCTTAGTGATTAGTTTGCATATTAGAAGGCATTTCTGAAATGTTGTAGCATTATATTGGATTTGATTAAGAACAAAATTGATTGAGGGCATTCCTTATCAAGTGTTTGATAGTGATAATGACTCTTCCTCTTTCCCTTAAATAGGTATTCATTGAAAAGAAACGATTGCTTATTATATTTCATGCATATTTTTGACAATTGAGTCATCATTCCATCAATTTCACTTTTGTACACCCTCTGAGTAAACAACAGCCATTAAAATCAACGCTTAACTAAAATTTATCAGACTTTTTACATCTTTGTTAACAAACCTACATTAGTTTAAGGTGTAGGGCTTTGGAACAGGTTGAATGGATAACTTTCCAAAGCTATCAAACAAACTTAGTATCTTGCGGTAGGGAGAGTCAAATCCAATTGTCGTATTGGCTTGTTGGGATCCCCCTCTCACATAGGGGTTACGCATGAGGTCGCATTTGGGTGATTTACAGAGATTATACCTCCGTGGCCCAACCGTTTGTAGTGGTCAGATCGTATATTGGGGGTCATTGGAAGGTATACCCAAGATTATGTGTGGGAGCCTTTCAAGTTCATTTCGGACTTGTTATCCTGCCCATACGTTTCGATTGGACTGTCGACTGCACCCGCCCAGGGGTTGACTATGAGTTGGTGACTTTAGTAGCCACAATCTTTAGGGTCTCACACAAGGTGACGGTGAAGGGAATTCTCACTGTACCTGGAACAAACGTTGGTCAAACTCACTCGGTATCCTTGGAGGGTAAATCCACAATTACTGCGTGGAAGATTGCACCGAGGCGTAAGTCCATTAAGCAGGTCGCCAACGTAACTGATCCACCCGCTCTATCCCCACCCCTTCCTATTTTCATCTTGCGACGTTGGATTTCATCACCAACTAGTGGTTTCATCGTGGGAAGGTTTTGTTTGATTGATTGCTTCAAACATTCATAGCATGTGTTGTTTGTTTTACTTAGTGGACCTTAGGTCGAGTCAGTTTTAATGGCATCGAATCCTGAGAGTACCAATGGAGGAATCCCTTCTTCTGGGGAACCTTATACCTTTCCTTTGTTTGGAAACTTTGGTCCTCCATATGTTGCCATACTGAGTCTTCCAGGACTCACCATCGGATTACTAGTTTGGTTGTTCCCCACTCCGGTTATCCCGAATCCTCCCAATGTTTCAGATGCACCTAATACTTTGGATGTCAATACACCACCCACACATCAACCTCATGTCGAATTTTCGCCTTCTTCGTCCATCAAGTCTCCTTCCATTTCTCCTTCTTCGCCTAGTGAAATCTCTAAAGCAAGTAGTCAGGTTGATCAGAATAAGAAGAAATGGAAAGAGAAGACGAAGAAGAGGCTGAAAAGAACCAAGGCCCCAACAACATTAGATGTTGGCTCTAAGAAACCAGTTACTGTTAATAGTACTGGGAGTGTTGATGAGGTCAACCAAATTAAAATGAAGAATCCAAAACCCAAATTCCCTTGCAGTCTTTGTAAGGGTGACCACTTTCTGAGGGGTTTCCCCGGTCTTATCAAGGTATTAGAAATGTGGTCTTCCATGTCGTTGTCTTCTACTATACATGCCGATGATACCCCGTCAACTAGTGACATTAAGTTTGGTAAGAAGAAGAAAACTATCAAGTTCCCTTGCATGTTATGTAAAGGTGATCATTACTCTCACCTTTTCCCTCGTATGGACGAGGCTTCTTCTCTTTTGGAAAAACTTCAACTTCCAAAAGGTTATCGTAAGCTTTCCCCCGACCCATCATTAGTTAATGGACTGGTCAATCTGGTTCCATCCTCGGTCAATCCGGTTGATCAAGTGGTCAATCTAGTTTCCTCTTCTATTGAACCACAAACCCAAGTGGTCGATACATTTTCATCCTCGGTCGATACCACTCTCCCGTTAGAGGGTGACACCAAAGTGGTCGATCTGGTTTCATCATCAATTGATCCCATTCCTCCATTGAGGAATGCTAAAGTGACTGATCCAGTTTCTTCCTTGGTCAGTCCCGCTCTTCCTCTGAAGAGTTCCAAAGTGGTCGATCCAGTTTTTCTATCGATCGATCCCATTCCTCCATTGAGGAATGCTAAAGTGATTGATCCAGTCCCTTCCTCGGTCAGTTCCACTCTTCCTCTGGAGAGTGCCAAAGTGGTCGATCCAGTTTCACCATCGGTCGATCCCATTCCTCCATTGAGGAATGTCAAAGTGACTGACCCAGTCCCTTCCTCGGTTAGTCCCACTCTTCCTCTAAAGAGTGCCAAAGTGGTCTATCCAAGTCCACCACTGGTCTATCCAAGTCCACCACTGGTTTATCCAGGTCCACCTTTGGTCGATCCTACTCTCCCTCTAGAGAGTAAACCCGATACTGCCCACGTTTTTCTCATTGATATAGACTCTACTGTGCCGGGGGGCATTCCTCATTCTCCAGTGAAACCTCCTCCAAGTATTGATGCCATCCTTTTTTATTAGGGTGCGCTAACTGGACCTCGTCTTCCCTCTCACATTCTTTTCCAGATTACAGTACAGGTTTGTGGTCGGGACGTTCCTCAAACACTGATAGATGAAGGTGCGTCCGTTAGTATTTTGTCTTCTATTGCTTGGTACGCTTTGGGTTGTCTGTAGATTGCACCGGTTACATAGAATCTGTTAGCTTTTAACAGAAGAACTAGTCAACCTTTAGGGATCCTTCCTCAGTTTCATGTAACTTTGGGAGGGAAAACTGTCTTTATTGATGTCATGGTCCTCCGAGACCCATTGGATTTCGCTTTAATCCTTGGGCGGGATTATGTCTATGCCATGAAATCCATTGTATCCACTCTTTTCCATGTGATATCTTTCCCTCACAATGGAAGAATTGTGACTTTTGATCAACTTTCATTCATCGGCCCTGACTGGGTTACCTCCCTAAGTGGTTCTTATATGCAGACAGTATCGCCCTCACCGCATGTCAATTATGTGGCGTTGTCTCCCATGATTTCAACTTCTGATGCTTTGGATCTGGTAGTTGACATGGTGATCTCTTCGGTAGAGTTATTGGAGCATGATCTCCTTACCCCTATCACGACCCTCGACATGTGTTCCTTCCAGAGTGATTATCTTCCATTCGACGAAGATCTCTTGGAAGCCATGACCGAGTTTTATCCCTTGACATGGTACCCTTCCAAAGCATTATCCTTTTGGAAGCCATGATCCAGACGAAACCACGAGCATAGTTTCTCTTCTCTGTGGCAAGCTCATTAAAAAATGAAACAGAGGCCTTGAGCATAATTATTTTCCTGTGTCAAGCTCGTTAAAAAATGAAACAATCACCTCTCTTAAACCTTCTTTTCATCCACCCTTCTCCTTTTTTCTCATCTACTAGAGAAATTGGTGACAACCTCAAAATCGCTGAATGAATTGAAGCTTGGAGGGCATGTCTCCAGCCTTTGCTGATCATTCTGGAGTTAAGCCACTAGCTTTCATGCTGGGGTCATACCGAGCTTAGTATTTGTTCTTTCTCGTGCTCGTAAATACATGAGAATGCATCTGGGTAGACTTTTATCTCTTTTTCGGACTTGTATGGATACACAAAAAAGGAACCCCCTGGAGTCTCCTTTAAGCTCTTTTCAGACTCTCTAAACATGAAAAGATTGCCAAGTGATCTTACTTCCTTTCCCACTTGTTAAAAGGTTTGAAAGGGCGTCTTTCGAGTGATAATTTATCTCTTTTTTGGCCTCGCAAGACTAACATTACGAAAAAGGAAAACACTGGAGTCATCTTTATGTTATTTTCAGACTCTCTAAAGATGAAAAGATTACTGAGCGACCTTGTTCTTTTCACGCTCGTTAAAGTATTTGAAGAAAACATCTGTTGAGCGATAGTTTATCTCTTTTTCGGTCTCATCATACTACTTTACAAAAAAGGAACTGAGAGAGTTCTCTTTTAAGTGTTTTTCCAGACTCTATAATCATGAAAGACCTTCGAGTTTTCTGTCTTTAGAATCGCTAAACAAAACATCGATAGGCCCATATGGGACCGAACCCTTACTTCTTCCAATTCGTTAAACAAAGGAAGAGGAACTTACTGAAGGTGAGTTTTATCGAGCATGCGTTACCCTCCTTGAGCTCGTTAAATTAAAAAGAGGTAATCGTCTATCTGGATGGGGGAAATATTGAAGGAAGCAAGCCAAGCAGTTTTGAGAACATTACCAAGTAACTCGTAAAGTTGCCCTTGAACATGGCACTTTGTCTTTTGCACGCATTCTAATCCGCTGAACCTCGACACTGAGCCAATCCTTTGAGTTTCTTTCACTCCTCTGGGTCACCTGATGTAAGTCACAGCATCCACTGCATCATGAAGTTTTGGTCCATGTCATGTTTCTACTGTTGTGCCTCAGTGTTCAAGGGAAGTATCTGCCTCGAGAGTCAGCCATCACAAATATCTTGTCTCAATACCTGTGTCAGTCCATGTTCATTTGATCTACCAATTACATCTCTGTGTTTGTTTCGTGTCGTTAATGGGGGATACATCAAGGCCCTCCTTCGAGGAGTCTATTCCTGTCGACTTCAACACATTATCTAGGGACTACCTTAGAAACCAATTAGTACTTTGGGACCTGCATGCCTCAATGGTAGGCCTCCTCATGTCCAACAGTGGGTTTACATCATTGACCTCTGATTGGATGATTCCACGGATGTTTGACTTCATCTCATCCATTCACATTCGTTAAAATGTACTAGAGTACCTTGGGAATCATTGACATTAATGATGATCTCCCTCGCACTTGTTAACGGTTTACATCATTGATCGGTAATCAAGTGGTTTCTGCCATGTTCGACATCAGTACATCTATTCACATGGTTAGATTCATACTACATCAGGATCGGTAAGAAGACCCTGGGTTGAGTCATCACTCTTATATGTACTTTGCCCAGGTTGCGACAAAGTTTCTCTTGAACCATGACACATATACTGTCACATAGATCCACTTTGTATTGGTTGTGGCTATGTCTTGTCATCTCGTAGATCCACTGCGTATTCTTCGTGGCTACGATCAATTCAAGTCATAAGAGTATAGATCCACACTGTATCCTCGATGGATATACATTTTATCAATACAATTATGGATCAGCAATGTATTTTATGGCGGCCATATCTTGCAAGTCTTGATCACCCAAGCATAGGTATGCCTGACTTGGGTTTGAAACATGTCATAATATTTGTTGGATGTTTGTGTGTAGCTTCTGTCAGGTTCTCTGCGTCTATACCCTTGCTTTAAAGTCTACAAAGAATTTCAGTTATCAGTTCTCATCTTCTAACTTCATACTTTGGGGGGGAATCTGTTACACATCAAAATTACTCACTTCGATAGTGTCGCAAGTGTCGTCATTGCAAGTGTCGAAAGTGTCGTATTTTGCTCACAAATGTTGCAGGTGTCAAGGAAAGCATACTGCCATGATTATGTTGTGCCTATAACGACATGAGAAGGACACTTAACACACATCAAAAACTTGATTTGGAAGAGGAGGAATGGTTAACTGGAGTTATGTACCTCTTGCCATCTGAAAGAACCCAAAAAACTGAGTTTTTGGAGGAGAGCGCTCCCCTATACCTCTCTCAGGAGTGTTGGCGCCCCCCTATAAGCTATCAGGGAACATTATAACACTCATATACCCTTTTGCAGGAGCGCTCCTATTCTCAGGAGTGTTGTCACTCCCCTAAAGCCTACTTGGGAGCGCTATAACGCTTTGATGGCCCTTTTGAGGGAGCGTTGCCTATTCTTGGCAGCAGTTAGTTTGTTGAGATGATTTTGGAGAAGATCCCTTCAATCCCTGAAGGCAGTTGGATTTGAATCCCTAGTCCATCCATGATCTAAGGGATGATCCCTAACTGAAGGAGGAAAATCCTCAACTTCCCCAAGGATATCTCAAGTGGTTAAAGCCTCTCCAAAGCTATATAAGCAAACTTTCTCATGGTGAAAGGAAGAGGGAAATGGAGAATTACACCAGACTTATGATCTCATAAGTGGTGCTGGAACAGAGATGATTTGGGAAGAAAGAGACCTATGATCTCATAGGGAACAATTGGTGAAGCTATCATCATTCTGATCATGGATCTTTTGAGGAAGGGTTAGACAAAGAGGACTTGATGGAACTCTCGCATTCCATCTACCGCTATAAGTAATGTTTTGTCCTCATTAATATGATTTGCTTGGCCTGTTTTTGTCTCTTTAGTAGATAGATCTATTTTGGACTAATCTTGATAGAGTAGGAAGTGGTCATACTTTGTTTGTCTACAGGATTCATCGAGGAACGAAAGATTGGAGCTCAACTCGGAGCGTGCAGGGACAAACACCGGTAAAAGGTACGTCTTTCCTCCTTCCTCTTCATGTATTAGTTTGTGTAGGCCTAAAAGGAAGTCAGTGACCATGATAAGCACTTTCTGTCTTAGAGTTAAGATTCTATCTCTTTGTGGAGATCTACCTGTCCGCAGGGAGATTTTCCTTCAACAATGTGTGTGGACACTTTGCATTGGTTACCATCCATCCTAACCTCCAAACGTTTTACATTTCTTCCTTCATAAGATAACCTCCCATTGAACACTTCACTTATTTACATTGCTTAGAGCATATGCTAATCTCTGCATTGAACACTTCACTTATTTACTATTTTTACTACACATTGAACACTTTACCATTTTGCTTATTTTTACAAAGTTTAATGCTAAATATTTTTACTCCAAACACTTTACATTGCTTCCCCCATATGCTAACCTCCCCATTGAACATTTCAATTATTTATTAAGTTTTACTCCACATTGAACAATTTTATTTTATTTTATTTTTTAACCAAGTTTTATGATAACTATTTTTATTTGTTTTCTTGTCGTTCTCCTGTTTGCATAAAAGATAATTCTATTTTTCTTTATTGTATGAATTATATTTTGACAAACACTATTCATTATGTATGCATTTAGTTATATTAATTTTCAACAGGGACTGCAACATCCCTTTTTGAATTAAATTATTGTGCATAAAATGATTAATTATGATGAAGTCATGTATATAGGAAGAGATTTTTCTTGAAACCTATCAACCAATGCCACCCAATGTCCTAAAACCTACCAACCAATACCACTTGAGGTCAATATCCCCTCTAAATAATGTATCTACCTATAACCTATCCTTTGTTTTCTGTCATCTGTCACCTCTCAGTTACCTATCACCTATACTTTGTTTCCTGTCGCCTATCATATATCCTTTATTGTCATTCCATCTCTTGAACTTTGAAAACAATGAATGTTGAATGTAGTGAATGTAAATCCAATGGTTGTACTACAACAGTCCATATAATGCAAATCTAACTTTGATCCAGCCAATGTAAATCCAACGGTTGTATTGTAGTAGTCCATCTGTTACCACCACCTCCTCCTTTTAGGAATTAAATATCTGCCATGGGTGTTCGCTTTCAAACTAAAATATTTTAAGATAACCAAGGGACTAAGATTGGATCTGACGGATTAGCAAGCATAAGTTTCTCTTCCAATGAAGGGGTTCAATGTACTGTCTTTTCTACTACTTCTGCAATGTGTATGTGTCCACAACGTGGCACAGAGACCACAAAACTATGGATGCGATAATATTAATAAATTCTCGTTGATTATCTCTAGAGGAGAATCCCATTTCCTCTGCCTCCTTTGATGTTTGTTCGAGGTTGTCTGGATTTGAACTTCCATGTGTCTTTAAAGAAATCCTCCTTAGTCTACTAGTTTTCAAAGCAATGGGGGGATTTGACAGTGCTCCTCAGTCTACTGGTTTTCAAAGCAATGAGGGGATTTGAAAAGAAGCTTCACTACTAGCTCCTCACTACACAATTTTTGTATGGAAATTCCTAGGGAAAATCCCAAAGCCGTTGCAACATGTATTGCCACAACATTTCCTACTTGGATATATCTTCATTTTAAATAATATTAGTATATCTATTATAGTTTAGCAACAAGGATGTAAAATCTAAAGACATTTTATACATATTTTGAGGCTTGCCTTTCCTTCACACTCCCATGAAGCTTGTAATAATCAGGAAATCCTTCCAACCATGCATTCTCACGAATAGAGAGGACTCGATCCTGCTCAGGATGCAAAATGACATGTAGAAACAACATATGTTGTTTTCAAATAAATTGCAACTTATAAAAGAGGCATGGCATAAAAAAAACAGAAAATGTAAAAAGGTTGAGCCAACAAACCATTGGTATACTATTGATCTTGACAAAGTATTAATCCATTCAGAGTTCAATTGTCAATGTGGTTTTTCCTACCCAAATGGCATAAGTTTCAGATGGATGAGGATAATTCATGTTATGGGTGATTGAAGAAAACAATTTCTTTCTTTGTGGTGCCTCCCTTAGAGCATGTTTCACAAAGCACTTCCAAAAATAATTATAATTAAAAAAGAGTAAAAAGTTTGAGAAGATCCGACAAACCTCATTGTAAGGTTTGGCCCTAGTGATTAAATTTGGCACAGTTTCTTCCCACCATAATAATACCGATATAGATAACTACGCTTTCTTTTTTAAATATCGTACCAAGAAATAGAAAATAAAGAATGAAGAAGTTGAATAGTCATTTGTTAGGTTGTCATCTCTTTAAATCCACCATAACCATGGTAACTTGGATACCTTGTGCAATTGCCATATTTGTCAGCAGCAACAACTGAGGGAGAGTCATCTTGGCCCTTTTCCTGAAGAACGTTGTGACTTCTGTATGGTTGACCCAACAAACATTTCCTAGCAACCTCATGCATGAATTTGTTGGAGAGAAAGTCCCAAAGCCCATAGCTTGGTAGAATTAGCCATTCGTCTTTATCGCTTTGGACATTGATCATGACCTCCACCATGGAAATGACATAGGACTTTCTGTGTTTTTCATTGCATGCAAAGTGTCAGGTGGATACTTTAACCCTGTGTAAGATAATAATAATAAAAAACACCTAGAGTAATTAGTGACTAATTATTATAGGTCTTAATACTTTGTAAATTATTGTCCCTGCATACTATACACTATAAGTATTATTAATAGGATATCCTAATATCATTATTAGCCAAGGCATGATATGTTAACTATATGTATCAATAACATAATTATAATATATCAATATTAAGTCAATATGGTTAATTCTAATAGCGTTATGGCTTGGGTTAGAGCTTGATTCCCTTCGTATATTTTCCTTCTCTGTAGCTCAGTCCTTCTCATCAATACCCTTCGACTGTTGTGCATTACCATAATATTAGACATCCATCATTGAGATCAACACAAGAACAACCACATAGATTATTTGTTGAGATACATCGCCACCCACCCGATGAGGTATAAGTGGAGATCTTTAATCTCCACCAATGAATAAACCATCTCAAACACCATCTTTTACCTATACAAGTTGGATGAAATATTGATGTGGGCATAAAGTACATATTGAAACTAGGGTTTTCTAAATACTTTGGGGCATGCATGACTGGAAGGCTAAGTGATCTAAAAATGAAGAAGACTTGTATTCTTGAAAATATTTGCAAGTTAAATTTGTGTTAAAATGAAAATGGATCAACTTTGCAACACAACTTTAATAGGATTTACTCATTCAAGATGCATATAAACAACAACAATAACAGTGAATAGAAAACACATAACACAACAAATGATAAAGGAGTTCACCCCTCTCTTGGG
>ML818615.1:108401-122017 GCA_009831015.1 Picea engelmannii | reverse complement strand
TGAATTAATGAAGGCCAGTTGATCGACAATAATGACCTTTCCTTGATGTGGGAAATGTAACACACAGAAAAGGGTAGAAACAAATGTGTGCATGGATTCAATCCATCTATGGCCAAGCAGGAGGTTGTAATCAAGAGGTGCATCAAAGAACTCAACCTTGACATTAACCGATTTACCTTCTAATGTAATAGACAACAAAAGAAGAACACCATAAGATTTGAAACCTGTAACATTAAAATCTTTAAGAGTATTGTGTGACTTGGTCAAGGTAGGAGAGCCAATGGCTTTCCAACACGTAAAAAACATAATGCAAGTCGAGGCTCCTTCATCAATAATGGTTTGACAAATATTATTATACAACAACTTGGATCTGAAACGCTAATTGAGGAGGAAGCCTTGCAATATGATCTTCCAATTCAAATATTATCAAATTAGTATCATTAGAATCAATTCCACCAATATCCTTTAACAAATCCTTTCGTTGAGTAGGACAACTTTGAAGGACTTTGAGAGCCAACATCATAAAGGGTTCTTGCGCAAGGACTTCTACAATATTGTATTTTTGAACAACATGTGTGTGAGGATTAAAGGATGACTTTTGAACAACACCCTTGGGAGGAGGATGAAGAACTGTATATAGGCCTAGTCATTCGAGATGAAGAGGACCGTTTGGAGGTGAATTTCTTGGAGGAGGTTGAACCAATGGCAGTGGTACATCATCCACTTTCTCTTTCGAAGGAGAATAATATTTGGATCGAGTTGTGATTGCATCGTTGTTCTTTTTGGAGTCACCAATACACATAAGTACATAATATGTGGTAGAGGGAGAGGGTTGGTCATGAATGACCAATTGGGCCTGCTGTTGATATAAGAAAGGTTACGAAAAGATGATGGGGGTAGAAAATGTGTTGGTTCCTTGCAGGAACTTAGTAACCTCAGCACGTCATGTACAATCTTTTGTATAATGATTGTCACCCAAAATAAGGCAAGGATAACACAGTTTACATTTTTCTTTATCATCAGAAGGTTGGGATTTTTTTTTCCGTATTTTGGATCATTATTTTTATCTCCCTTATTCCTAGCCTTCCCTTTCTTTTTATTTTCATTTTTATCGGTAGGTGTAGATTGAACCGAATTGACGTTAGAGGTTTTACTGGGGGAAGGAGTCAGATTAGGAGTATTTTGTACAGTAAAAGTAGTATATTTTGGATTGGTGTGATTGGCTTGTTTAAACTGAGTCTTAGTGCAAAAAGTGCCAATCATGCAATCAATGACATGGGAAGCTACTGGAGGTGTTAGGGTAGGATTCATAGAAGGACGAGGAGCACCATGGATTAACTCATATAGAGTACCTGTTTGTGAATAAATGAGATCTAAATAATAAACATGACTAATCACCTTCTCTTCAGTGACAACACCACACATGGAAACATCACAGGCTATAGGACCAATAAGTGATTTAGTAAACCACTCATCCAACAACTGGTCAGGAAGGGGAACTTTGATTAAGCGTATTATCCTCCTCCATTCATGAATATGATCAGAAATGTGAGTGGAAGAATATTGTTTTAAAGAACTCAAAATTCTAGTTCATGTCTCATAATGTATTGGAAATTGGTAATGCGTTAAGAAGGCCATGGCTAGAGTATTGAAGTTAGTAAAGAAACCTTTTGGTAACTCAATGTACCATTTATCTACCGAACCCATAAGAGTTCATTGGAAAAGACATAATTGTATAGAGTCATCCATCAATGAGTTAAATGAACAACAAAGATGGAATTCCATGACATGATTATTTGGGTCTTCTCTAGGTCATTTGTCAAACTTAGGAATGTCTGAAAATAATTTGGTAGGTATGACAAGATAATAAGGAGAATGAAAAATAGGATCATTCAAAATCCTAGATAAATATGGTAAATCCAGAGTAGCAATGAAGGGAAATTGTCTATTCACTTGAGGAAACTAGTATTTTTGAGAGGGTAATCCCATAGGTATACTAGTAGGACCATAAGCATTCTACAAATAGTTATATAGTCTTGACAGATTCGGTTTTGGAGGGTTTTAAGCCGCATATCCAACTGAAGTTGGTTTATTATGGAGGCTTCCTTGGAAAGGAGAATTAGATCGAAAATATTGACCCCAAGTAGGATTCATAGAACCTAGATACAGTTGTCTGAGATTAGAGGGTACAAAATAATTAACTTGAGGATGTTTTCCCCCTTATGATTTTTGATTCCCTTGGAAAGGAATGTTCCAAGGTTGAGATTGTAACCCAAGTAAATTTTTTCCATAAACTAGGTTATGGGCTCCAACTTGAGTTTGGCCCCCAACTTGAATTTTCCCCCCATATTGAGGTTTCCCCCCAAGTTGAGGTTGAACTCCAACAAGAATATGGAAACCAGAAGCGACAAAATGACTGGTGCCTCCAACTAGATTGGAGCTACTAGGGCCAGGACGATTATCTCCTCCGGGTGAAGGTGGAGGAGGAATGTACGACCCTTAGAAGAGAACCTGAGAAGGCATAGGAACACAAACAATAGCACCATTGTACTCAGTTGGAATAAAAAGATTAGTCCCTCTGATCAGATTCTGGGCGATATTAGCAATGGAAGTATTCAAAGTGTTATACCCAGGGGGAAGTGATGGATTTGATCTAAGAAAAAGAGGTGTTCCAATAGGATCCTGGGAGATCACCATATTTTTAGTAGAAATAGGTGTAGCTTGTGAGACAATGGTAGAGTTAGTGAGTTGGAGAGGAAAAATTGAGTGAGAACCAACCAACAATTGGTCTGAAATTTTGACGACGTTACTGGTTGTGCCAGTAAAATGATCTAAACGTATTGTATAGGTAATATAACTCACATGTATTTGTGATGTCATGGGTTGATTATGAGTCCTCGAGTGTAAATGGCTCATCCCTAGTTTATCAAAAATATCTTGTCCTGAAGAAGTTCTCCAAAGAGTACGACTAGGACCAAGAGTGCTAGGATCAAAATTCCCAAGAGCATGAACCAAAGTTCTAAACGACTCACTTTGAAAAAATGGATTGTCAACACCAGACTCTATGTTAGGTCTAGTAGGTATTTCAATATATTCATCAGCGACAAGGTCTCCCGATGAATTTTTCCGGAGACAATGTGGATCTTGTGCAATACCCAATAACGGATTTATAGGAAGTATTGATTCCTCTAAAGGAGTTGAACTTCCAATCTCAGAGGCTACTTCATTATTGACTACTCCTTCAAGAGAGTCGTCTGGTGAGTTAGGAAGCAAAGGGATGTAATCTTCCATATCTTCTGGAGGTAGCCCTTGAATCCTACATGAATGACAAGGGATGATGTTGGCTGCACCAAATAAAGAACGAAACAAATCTATGGGCAACTAGAGAAACAAAAAACACTCACTAATAAAATATAGAAAAAAAACCAAGAAAAAAAACCTTCTTATTTTTAAGTCATTTGTTGGTGATGAAGTCCAATGTCACAAAATCACGACAAGAAGGGGTTGGGATAAAGCGGGTGGAAAATTTACGTTGACGACCTGTTGAATGGACTTACGCCTTGGTGCAAGATTCCACACATAATCGTGGGTATACCCTCCAAGGATCCTGAGTGATTTTGGCCAATGTCGATTCCAAGTACCGTGAATACTTTCCCCTCCATAGTCACCTCGTGTAAATACCCTAAAGAGATAGGCAACTAGGGTTACCAATTACTACAATGATGTCTGGGGAAACAATGGACAATCTGATCCATGTGCAAAGGCAGGTTATCTAAGCCTAAAATCAACTCGAGAAGATCCCCATAGGATTTTCTTCTCAAGTGACCCCCAATAATATGCGCAATCTCTACACCAAGACCAACAAAGCAAGGTGAATAACTCTGCCAGTCTTAATGTGACCTCAGGTTTGACCCTTGTGTTAGAAGGGATTCCCAGGACAAAATGTAGCAAGTGGATTTCAAACTCTCCCTATCACAAGATACTATTGTGTGTTTTTATTCTTTGGAGAGTGTTCCTTGAAACCTATTACAAATCACTAGCCTAGCTAACATTGGTGTAGTGAAATTCTAGAAGATAAAAGTTTCTAATAAAATTTAATATTACGTTGTATTTTAAAGAGTGTTGCTTACTCAAAAGGGAGGTGAAGATGAAACTGATGATGTATATGACCTTGACCCAATAGAATGCAACAAGAGATTATTATGAAATCATTTAATTCAATGAAATCTAATTATAGTAGGGATACAATGTCTCTTTCAAAAGCTACAAAACATAATTTCTCAATTTTGAATGAAAAAAATTCCAAATAATTAAAAGCTACAAAATTTTCCAATTTTCTCTTACACATATTTGAATGCAACAATTCTCTTGTAGAAAATTAATAAAAAGAAGAATGAATTTAGTTCTTTCTTTCTCAAATCAGATCATATATGTAAAGGAGGAACGGGAAATGTAATCCAAGAAAATTAACACACTCTCAACACTATTCCCAAATCAAACTCACTATGTAGACAAAATAAAAAGATAAGAAAGATCTTTGTCAAATGCAAACACAAATGTTTCTCAATCTTCTAACAATCCAAAAGTAAAATCAATCCAAAAATTCAAATAAATCAAAGATCCTTTGTCAAACAAGAACTCAAGATCAAGACCTAGAGATTATACCCTTGTGACAAAAAGCCAAAAGAAAAACTTGCAAAATTTACAAAGAAGGTTTTCAATTTCTGAAAATCAGTCAATTGCAAGCTTCAAACTTATAAAACAATCATTCACAAGTGTCAAAATTTCATCCTAGGAAATTGGGAAAAATAGGGTGGAAAAAAGAAAAATGGTTGGCTTCAACAATTCCTATAGGAATCGTCGCATGTGGTAGTGGAGCATAGTGCGAGGATCTAGGGTTGTCACATGCTACCAACCAGGTACAGTGCGACGTCGTCGCACTGGTCTGAACCAATAGAGTGTGACATCATAGGATCATCACAGTCTGTCTATAGAGTACAATGTGATGATCTATGAACATAAATAAAAAAGAGAAGAAATCCAAAACATTTTACTGAACTTTCAGACCCAAGGAGTCTAGATGGATCACCCACAGACTCAAAGAATGAATTTAACTAAAGGAAGGCGGGATAAGAGAAAATAAGAGAAAAAAAACAAAAAAAAATTGTGTCCCCAGTATGGTCACCAATTTTGTTATCATACTAATTGGTAAGTGTGGACATGAACAGATCTCCCTAGTTTCACCCGAAACTAGAACAAAACATATCAGAATATAAGACTTTCCCTAGGCTTTAATTATCGAGTTTACTAACTAAAAAGAGATGGGCGAAATAAATTTTAAATGTTGTTTCCCCTTTCCATGGTAATCCTTAATCCATTCCAAAGCTCATGCGATATTGAACCTACAAATAAACACAAGCCAACGAAGTGAAAGAAACAAATTATACTCAACAAGAACCTATGTATGTGATCAAGGAATCATACAGTAAAACAAGACTAATTTTATGGGAAAGAAACATATTTCTGTATCATATTAAATAGAAAGTGGAGAATACAACCTATGCCTTGATGTCGAAAGGTCGAAAGGTCCCCATTCAATGGCCCTTTTCTCTAACACAAACACTTTTTCTCCAAATCCTTTGAATGAAGAAGATCCACAATGTATCTTGTAGAACTAAATAAAATCTCTCAAGAATAATCTAAAGTAGAAATCTCCATACAAATATTAGTCTCTTCAACCTTAGACTTTTCCATGAGAGATCCATCCTTATATGGTGTGAAATAAGGATGGATGAGGATATTAGGATGATCCCACCAAATCAAAGAAGTGATTAAGATCCAAACCGATCGGAGACCACCTCATCTTCTATAAGAATCCCTTCTATAACATTCGTGAAGTTTGAATTTTCCTTTTCTTTTAGCATCGTCGCACCCTATGCACACGCAGCCTCCAACAACTTCGCAGTATAAATTTAGGGCAGACTGTGATGATCAGGAATCGTCACACCCCATGCATATGGTAGGGTGCAACGAACTTATTTTCTATGGTTTTTTAGAAAGGAAATCAAATCACTTTTCTCATGGAGAAAGACTCTTTTATATTTTCAGGGAACATGAACACATGTTTGTCAGTGGATCACTGGGGTGACCAAAATAATGTGTAACACCCCTGATGAAGGGTCAGGGTGAGAAAAGGATAACTATTCAATGTTTATAATCTGAGCTTCATGAGGAAAGCATAAGACCCAAAAAATGGTGGCTACAACCATGTTGATTGGGTAAGTCCAACTCTGCCCTAACAAAATATTTTAGTCGAGAGGCACATCAAATACTTCAACCTTGACACACATAGTTTTACCCTCCAACTACGTGGGGAAAGAGGGAATTATACCATGTGATATTAACAACTGACCGTCAAACATCGTAACCAATGTGGGTGACAGAGACAAATCAGGCTATCCAATGGCATTCCAATATGTCAACGACATCATGCAAGTTGAGGCACCCTCATCGACCACCATACATAAAATGTTCTGTGTCAATGTTTTCTTGGTGTATGCCACTACTATCTGAAAGCTGGCATGGTGAGGAAGACGAGGTTTATGGTCAGTAGGATAAAAAATGATCATTCTTGAGTTGCAGGTCTCAGCCGCTCCCAAGGAAAAAAATAAATATTTTCTCTATGATGGGAAACTTTGGAGAACCTCCAGAGTAGAAATAGCACAACAAGTCTACTCTAGATCCTCCACGATGGAGTAATTCTCAGAATCCCTCACATTTGGGTTGTGAGAATCCTTTTTGGGTGCTCCTTTAGGGATGTGAGTCATTGTTTATCCCACTATCTTCTCAATTTCAAGATGAGTCAATGGGTTGGAGGCTTCTTTGCCCTTCTCAATAGATTATGGAATTCCATAGTTATGAGACCCATTCAACAAATTCACTTCATCTTTCATCATATATATTTTTTCGGCCCCATTGTTATTATTATTGGGTGCAGGGGTTCTCTAACTTCCCCTAGCTGTGCTCGTGGATGCAGAACCTTGAGCCATATGTTTCCCTTGTGGAAAAGGGTTTGTCCACACAACAATTTTTTGTTGTGCCAGTATCTTCTGGGCTTCCACAAGCCGAGGTCATAGGTGAGTCAAGTGGTTGTCTATGAAAATATTACATAGAAAATTCACCTTTCTCTTTTCATTTTTTCCCATGCCAACATTATTTGCAGCCTTTTTATCCCCCTTAACCTTCTTGTTTTTATGTTTCTTATTTCCCTTGGTTTGTTGGTTATCTTTGGGATAAGTTGATTGCACATTGTGCACATCTGACTTCTGGGTTACGTAGCCAGTGGAACTAGGATTTTGGCTGGTCATAGTCTATTAAATCAATAACTATTGTAATTGATTAGACAACAAATACGTGGAATTTCTCTGTGTTGAGCCTACTATGCCATCGACGTGAAGCCCAAAATTTGGTTTGGATTTGTCGAGAGTTGACCATGGTGCATCGGGTAAGATCTCATACAGTATACCATTCAAAGATTAAATCAGCTTCAATTGTTGGGCTCTCATAATATCCTCTTCTTGGGAAAACACCCCAGACGTTGCAATTTATTTAGACACGCATAGAACCAAAGACTTTAAGAACCATTTGAGAAAAAATAAAGGAGGTACCTTGACTTTAATAAAACTCTTTCATCACCACCATTCTTGGATTTGATTTGAGATATGGTCATATTACGTCTGCTTGAAGTTGGTCAACAACTCGGTGATGACATCGTATCTTAGTGGCAGCTAGAAATGTTTCAAGAAAACCATAGCCAGGTCATTAAAGTAAGAATGCTTCGATATTTTGAGCTTGATGTGCCATTTCACTACACCCCCTATAAGAGTATGTTGAAATAAGTGCAACTTAATAGATTCATCCTTCAATGATTTGCATGAGCACCATAAGTGAAAATTCATCACCTAATCACCTGGATCTTCGTCAGGCTTTCCCTCAAACTTAGGGAACTTGGAAGGAAACTTGGTCAAAATGGGGGGCCAACGTGGACCATGTCGAATCAGGTCATTTAACAATCTGGACAAGTCTAGGAAATGTAGAGTTTCCAGAAAAGGTAGTCTCGGTTGTGATGTATTTACATGAAAATAGGGTCTTGTATTTTGGATGGCACCAGGTTTCTAGGAAAAGTTTGATTGTTGGCCAAGGTTTTGGTAGATTCCATGATGGTCTTATCCAACGAAAGGGGTTTGTGTTTGATGTTTTATCATCATTTGATTTCTGAAGTTAGACAACATGGCTTGTGTATGGATTTCTCCCTTTACATTGTTCCATGGACCTTGGTTGGGGATTCCCCCAAACCACCCTCTTGGAATAGGTACTGAAACTTTATCAAGGTTCCACATAGTGTGGGATAGGTTGCCACTAATCAAAATTCCTTGCAATGGAAACGAGCCCCACCAATGATTCCCAAGACCTTGCGAGGAGTAAACTTATGTCATCACTCCATGTGAAGGAATGAAACCTTGATCAAGTTTTTGTTGACCAAATACGGGGTGTCCCCCAGTTGAGAAAGAATTAAAAGTAAAAGAGTTATTTCCAAACACACCAAACATAGAAAACATAATTGATCCCACTGGAGTCATGTAGGATGAAGGTCCCTGGCTCCCTACACTTAACAAACTACAATTAGTATTAGGCCCGATTGGCTGCTAAAATGTGCCACCAAACGAAGGGAACAGAGGAGGGATGTGACCCCCAACGTAAGGAATGGCGTTGAACGTGGTATTAGTTCCCATGACGGATCCTTACAAGGGATAATTAGAGGTCCCTTCCCCCAGACCAATGGTATGTAGAGTAGAGTATGTGAGAACCAAGTTAGAGTTAAAACCATGCATCCCATATGAAAAGGGAGAGCCTGATGCATTTGAATAGAGGGAATAATGGGTAAATTCATCGAAGGAATCAAACCATTTCCCGAAGTAGTGGGCTTCAGCATAGTCGTGGTCATGATATGTGAAGGTGGGGAAGGAGGTGCAACACCCCATCCTGTGGAAACTTTGATAGGAGTATGAGGACTCTTTGATGAATTAGCATTAGTCACTTCCATCGTCGCTCACTGAAAAAACTATCATTTAGGAGAATTCACCTTAGGAGGGACTATATGAATTAGAAGCGATGCTCATAAGTCGGTGATCAAAGTATTTTATGTCATGAAACCTTCAGTCTCGAAGAAAGAAACAATGGATTCCTCTGGTGTGGGAAATTCTTCTCTCGGAGCTGGATTGGGTACAACTTCCTATGGCCCGATAGCTTTGAATGATCCTTCTTGATCTAGCATGTGTGTCAACGGTGGCATAGGTTGCTCTAAAGTAACTGGAGACAAGTCGTGAAGCCTATGCAAACGACGGAGTTGTTGATATTCCACCTTGTGAAATGATCACCCAACACTGTAAGGTTTGGATAGCATGAAACACAGAGAACACACTGAAATTTTGTAAAGGAAAATCAAGTAGACAACTAACTAGTAGGAAGAACAATTACGCCAATCGACACTAGAGAAACTTACTGGTGCAAGTGTAAATCGAACATGGAAAAACCATATAGGTATACTCTACAAAGCATGATCCAACATCTAACATAGGTACCATGTTATACCCTCGAAGTCACCTGTGTAAGTCCATAAAAATTGGAAACTAGGTTTTGAGCTCGTAGTCAGTCCCCAGGCGGGTATAGTCAATAGTTTGGCTGATCGTATTGAGAAGAAAAAAAAATTTGAAGCCATTTAAGGGTAATGAAGGAAATTGGTCCAGAATACAACTGAGGATATCGAATGGATTCACGGTCCTTGAGGCTCCATTGTCAAATGCGATCAATGTGATTATCAAGAAAGGCCCTCAATATACAATCCCCACTACGCTTGGTCCAACTTTGGAGGATTTATCTCCTCTACCTTTCCTTACGTGACCTCATATTTATCCCCTGTGTTAGAGGGGGGTCCCAAATAAATATTATGATGCTAGAATTTAGACACTCCCTATCAAAGACTCCAATATGTTTTTTAAATGGCCTTGAAGAGTTTCCTCTTCACACCCATTTCAAGGCCCTAAAGCCTAGACTAGTTGGTGAACCCTACAAACAAAAAGTCTAATAGATTTTAAGTTAAGTGTTAGTTTTATGGTCTTGACTTAATCAAAGGATATGAACATGGAACTTGTGTTTTTTTGAAGAGACGAAAAAGAAGAAAAATTTAGAGAATTTTATGAAAAAGAAAACTAGATACTTCAAATTTAAAGCAAAGGCTTGTAAAATCTTTGTGAATGTCAACTTTTCAAAACAATATTCCAAGATCCTATAACTGAAAATTTACTAAAAGATCTCTTCGTTTCACAATGCAAAACTACTTATACTTTCATGAAAAATAAGAAGGAACTTTGAAACATAAATTTTTTTCTTTTTGTAAAAAGACAACCTATGCTACAATAACCAAACTAAATGCATCAATGCAATTTTATTTTTATTTTTTGAAATGCTTAAACAAGAAAAACAAAAGTAAAATATTCTTTTATTTTTTCAAAGAATAAACTGGATAAAGAGAAGGTAAAACCCAAGACTAAAAAAAACAATAGATCACTATGTAAACACAACCACTCAAAAGAATCTAGAGGAGGATCAAACGTTTAAAAGGCCAACTATAAATCTTTTAGGCAAACAAAGAAGATCAAGAAAAAAGTTAAAACATAATCTTTAACCCAATCTAAGACCACTGACAGAGACCCTGTAAAGTCCAAGAAAAGCAAGAGAAGCACAAAGCTTCTATCAAGGAAGAGAAAAGATCTTCTTTTAAAAAAAAAACTTTCAAGACACATAGATGCAGGTTGTTCCACCAACATCTTGTGCATGTATGTGGATTGTATAATGTGCATATTGCGTATGTATGCAGGATGAGCAAAAGCAGATTGCATACACCTCTGAAAGTTTTCAAAAAGAAAAAGGGCTTGGTAGACTGACTGGGAAAGGAAGGTTGGCATTCACCTAGAAGGTGACCAAAGACTTTAAATTGACTCAGTGAACCTGAAAAAACTCAAAAATAAATTGAAACAAACCAATTTAAACAAAAATATCCCACTAAGACCCTAGAGAGACTCCCTAGTGGAGTTTCCAATTCTGTTAGTGGGGAAAATCCCCCTATTACCATATTGGGTCGAGGTACAAGAAGAGAACTGACTTCCATTAAAATATAATTCTATTCCTAAGCTACCAAAAAGTTATATGATATGAAAGGAAAGAGAGAGAAAGGAAGATCAATATGTGTACCTTTGGTCCTAACATCCAATGTAGACCTCCTTCGCCTTTGTATCTTCTTGGACTACGGGTCTCCTCCTAAATCTTACCTGTAAGAAAACTTAGGCAAAAAATGATACAAATATACAATCTCTATGTGTTACTTTCAATATCCAGATATAATCATAGATGCATTAATCAATAAAGATATAAATACATAATGTATTGGGACAGGAAATAACTCTTTTATTCAAAAAGAAGATTAGAAACATTACAACCTTCTTATTAGCAAACGCTTCATGAACCAAGTCAGGGCTCCTCTTATTTTTTCTCCATGTGAATCATTCTCATGCTTGCCTCTCACAAGCAAATGATCTATTTGTGAAAGGGAAAGGGTTGTATAAAGAGAAAGACCTGGAGGGGGAATGTTGAGGCCAAATCTCAAAAATGGATACAAAACTTGGGCTAGAATAGGAAGGGAATTTGGCAGAGTTTCTTTGTTATCTTTATTAATGATGTAAATGGGACCCAGCCAAGACCTCTTTTTATATGATAAAATATGCTTATTCGGTTTGGGGACGGGCTAAAATGGGTGAAATGTGTTGGAAGGTTTATAGTTGGGAGTAAGCTTATCATTGATGGAAAGAACAACGATGGCAAAGATCAGCGATGAAAATAATCATTGATGGAAAGAACAATGATGGCAAAGATCAGTGATGACAAATATCAGCGATGACAAAGCTCAGTGATGGCAATATCAGAGTAAGAGGAACAAGGTAAGCTCAGGAGGAGAAGTAGCATTTCTGATTGTTGGATCCCATTTACAATTCCCGATGACCGTCAGATCAAGTGTTGATCGAGACTGTTGATCTGAGACTCCATTTCGGAGTTTCACGACTTGCGACTTGGAGAGGCAAGAAATATGACCATTGAAATCGCAATATGCAAAATTGTGATTTAATCATAGCCATTAGATCAAGGTGTGATCCTGGACCATTGATTTAAGCTTCATTTCAGAGCTTTTCCTATCACAACTTCGAGTGACAAGGACCTCCATCGAAGGAATCGTGAGATGTGAATTCACGATAAGATCTGGACTATAGATTCATCGAGATCATGGACCATTGATCTCAGTTCCATCTCAAGGTTTCGGGGATCGCGACTTGGAGAGTCGATATGCCTCATCTCCAAACTCACGAAATGCGAATTCATGAAAAGCACTTTATGCATAAATGCTTGGTCATGGCCTTGGTCATATAGAGGAAGGACCTAGTGCAGATAATCTCTACCTCAGAATTTTAGGGATCACGTCTGGGAGTGTCAAGACACGGGATCATACAAATGCTGAAATACTGAAAAGGTGAAATATCATTATAACCAGTGGTCACCACCTGTGGTCACATAGAGGAGGGAGCTAGAGCACCCAAGCTCCTTTTCAGAGCTCTCAACATGAAGAGTCAATATGCCTCATTGCAGAATCTCCGAATTGTGAAAGTGTGAAACGCATAAATCACAGGTAATCGAATGGTGCAGATGAAACTAAAGGAGATCGGAGGGCTATCGTTGCATGTCATAATGTAACTGCCAGAACCATCGATGGTTTCTGCCAAAGGACTCGAAGACACTTCATGGTGATTGACAGAGGAGATGAAGAGTCTCTGGGAATCTTCAAGAGGGATGAAGATTCTCGTGGAGGTGATTGACAACTCGATGAGCATCGAAGCTTGTAACTGGAACAGAGAAGGTGAGCTTGACTGTCACAGAGAAAACAAAGAGTCTAAACTCCTAGAGAGGCTAAGGAATCTCAGCATAACATACAGTGATGCTGAATGAGTGGAAAAATAGCCAGAGAAGCTGAAGAGTCATGATGATGATCAGACAGAGCACTCGAGTTGTGGAGGATATTGACGCGGTGTGAGTATGCAGAGGCATTGTGTGCATTGCATGCATAAGGTACACAAAATATATAAATACAAAGTACAAATAACAGATGGAGTTGTTGTTGTTGCTAGCATTGTTGTGGATGTTGTTGAAGGTGATTCATGCATGAAGAAGGATCAGAGTGCAGTAGCTGAAAAAAAAATAAAACAAAAGAAGAATTTTGCAGCGAATGGACATGGCGCAAAGAGCATAAAAGTAGAAGAATAGAATGGGCATCGGATGCATGCTGGAAGACAGCGAGGAAGTCTAAGTAGAAAAATCTTGTAGAACAGTGATGAGACTGGTAAGCTGTTATTAAACACTATATCATTGTAATAGGTTTCAGTATTTCATATTCATAATCCAGGGAGGTTGGGAGGTGTTACGGAGGACTAGTGTCCTCAGAGGTTTAAGTGGGG
>ML818615.1:58413-82589 GCA_009831015.1 Picea engelmannii | reverse complement strand
AAAGGGGGAAGGGACCTTAACTCCTTTCTTTCTCTATATATTATATTTTCCTTGGAATGAGAAATTGGTGTGCAGATAAAAGTAAATGTTTTGGCACCATAGTGATGATGGTTGTATGACATGTGTATAAAGGAATTGGAGATGTTGAGAAAGAAAATTACAAATTTTGGAAAACCTCAAGCAAAGGATGACGATGAGAAGGTTGGTTTTAAAAGATTGTTGAAGGGACTTTAAAATTTCCCATAAAGAACCATTGATGAGGTAATATCAAAGAGGGTGCTAACATCCATAGCAGTTATAAGAATGTTCATACATATGCGGAATGAGGTATGAAGGGTTTTGGTAAGAATCCCTTCTGAAAATATTTCATTATCTTAATGATATAAAAATAATTTCCAATGGCTGTTGTATGCCATTGCTACCAAAGCATGGTAAGATTCAAGAAAGAAGAAATTGAAAATAAAGAGAGGAATTTTATGCCAGTCAAGGATGAGTTATAATCCTTGCAAGAAAATGCATGAGTACAGAGTACCATAGGTACAATGACCAATCTAGGGATATTGGGAATAAAGGTGCTCATAGTTAACACTTTGCATGGAATTTCTTTGAGGAAATGCATGTTTTCATAAAGGGCAAATAATGGATTTTCCATTGAGGAAGGAGGACCATCCAATATTTTACTTACAATGTATAGGTGTTAAATAAAATAAAATTTGAGTGGCCATGAGTATTGACACCATAGTTACTACTATAGGAAGAATGTTTGGGTTCACTCAAGAGAAACTTTTGGTTTCATATGTGTTGATCTGGGATCATGATCATCCTGTAGCGGGAAGCATATTATTGTTGCAAAAATAAACGAGAATGAATAATCCATATGGTGAAGAGCTTGGATAAACTCCAAAACACCATGGCAAAGTACTTGTCATAAAGTGTGGAAAACTTGAAAACAACACAAGGGTGCATGGTATGTGAATGTGGCCATGGATATTGGTACCTTGGATTAAGTTCACTTAATGTTGAAATGATGCACATGTAAGGAATGAGGTTTCCTTTCATGTTTATATAGATGTGATGCAACTGTTAGAATACACAAGTTAATAAATGAATGTGTTGTGAGAATATATATACATGAGAAACTAAAAATTTATTTCAATATATAAAGAATGAATTGTAGGAAGAAAAGGGTCTTTGATATGGCTATGATGAAAACCCATAATGAATACCAATTTCCTACTAAGCCAAACTTCCATGGAAAGGAAAGTCCTGTTCCTGCAAATCTATTTCCTGTGCAGAACAAACTTGAAACTAAATGTGGAACTTGGAAAATATGTGGGTGACATATTTGCAATAAAAATTCCAAATTTTAAATTGATAATGATCTCTCATAATTTATGTATACCTTTGATACATGTGAAAAAAAAAATATCTTTCTATGGAGGAAAGATGAAGGATGTCAAGTTGGAAAGCATAAAAAGGCCACTGAGTGGGACAAGATAACCTTGTGGTAAGCCATGATCACCTAAAATATGTTTTTTTGTGGAAACACAAGATGGAGGGACGCCTCAAGAGAGAAATTCTGAGGTATTCCTCGACTGTAAGGCTCAATGAAGACACTGAATTTATTCTTGCACGAGAAAGCCTTGGCAAGACAATATGGATCACCAAATGAACTGTATAGAAGAGAAGGGGATGCCTGAGCCTGGGCCTAGAGGGTGAGTGGCTGCAAGGAAGAGGAGAATTTGATAATTATTATAAACCATTGATTGAGATCATGCACACAATAAGGTATGTCCAGGAAAAATAGTGAGCCCAGATAACAAGACAACCATGTGAATACAAATTCATGAACTACACATATGAGTATTATGCTAAGTTGTGAAAATTTTCTTGAATTTTAAACAAAATAAATATGTTTTCGCATGAAAATTGTGATTAATGTGGTTGATGTCCAAGAACTAGTGAAGAAAGGTGAAGAAGGCCAATTGTTTGAAAAGGACCTGACCAAGAAAGAGGGTCAATAATTCTGAAGTAGTTGAATGAGAAAGGCATGACAAGTGTTATTGATAAAGATGTTAGAAAAATAGGACCACGAAGCAATAAAATAAAACAAATGTGGAAACAAAACACAGAAGATACACAATACAATAGAGACACAGATTTACGTGGTTCACCTAGTGTGGGCTATGTCCACCAAAGAAATTTCCAGGTCCTTCCTTTATTATTATCCAGTAAATGAATGGATACAACCTACAGCAAAACCCACTGTAACTTCCTCTTCTTTCTCTCATAGTATCCTATCTCAGAATACAATACTCACCATAATGCATAGCTACAATACATTTCCCTCATAACAAAGGATTGCCTTCTAGGGAAAAAAACCCTAACATAATTTCTGCCATTATATCTATGAACTTATAATGAACGGTCCAGATTTACAATGAAATTACAATATACATTTACAAGGAAAATTTTCCTTCGGGGGCCCGCCTTCCCCTGAACCCCCTAGTCGGGGGGATAGCCCCCCCAGACCCTGCAGAGGGGGGTATGCACTCCATCGCTTGGAAGAGTGTATATAATTCTGGGGTGTAAAGTATTCATGGGGTATAAACATGGCTGAAAGTAAGGACCTTTGAATCAAGAAGATAATCAGGCTCCACAACCAAAAATCTCCCACTTGGAGACTGATCTCAACAACTCCACCACTGTTGTATATTCTAGACTCTAAACCTTCTTAGACCTTGAAAATTTCTCATCTTCATATTCATTCTTGAAGACCAACTGAAACTAAATAGGAACCCAGTTTCTCTCTGGTTACTCCCTTTGTTAACATGTCTGCAAGATTCTGGCTAGTGTGTATCTTTTCCAACTTCAAATGTCCATCTTCCAAGGAGGATTGTATGAAGTGGTACCTAAATTGTATATGCTTAGTATTCAAATGGAAGGTTGAGTTCTTTGCAATATGAATTTCACTCTCACTGTCACAGTACAACCTATTATTCTCCTACTTCTTTCCCAATTCCTCCATAAAACTTTGTAACCAAATCATCTCTTTACTAGCCTCTGTAGCAGCAACATACTATACCTTTGTTTTTGAAAGTGCAACAACCTTTTGTAGTTTCGAAATCCAACTTACTGTTGTTCCACCTATAGTAAAAACATACCCTATGGTGCTCCTCCTATTGTCTTTATCACATGCCATATCTGAATCAACATATCCCTATAAAAAAGTGTTTGAACCTCCAAAACATAATTCATGAGTAGCAGTACTTCTCAAATACCTGAGAATCCACTTTACTGCCTCTCAATGTTCTTTACCTATATTGTTCATATACCTGCTCACAACTCCCACTGCATGTGCAATATCTAGTCTTGTGCAAACCGTTTCATACATCAAGCTGCCAACTGTTGATGAATAAGGGACCCTAGACATGTATTATATCTCCTCCTATGTCTTGGGAAACATTTCCTTAGCTAATTTGAAATAGTTGGCCACAGGTGTACTAACTGGTTTTGTATTCTACATTCTAAACCTATCCAACATCTTCTTCGTGTACTCACCCTAAGACAATGCCAGTTTGTGATTTTTTCTGTCTCTTGTTATTCTCATGCCAAGGATTTTCTTTGTAGCACCCAAATCCTTCATCACAAATGAATTGGATAATTTATTCTTGAGCATATTTATATCTTGCATATTAGACCCTGCAAAAATCATGTCATCTACATACAATACCAAGATAATATAGATTCCATTTTCTAGCCTTTTAAAATAAACACAGTGATCAGAATGACATCTACTATAACCATGTTCTATCATAAACCTTTCAAAATTCAAATACCACTTCCTTGGAGCTTTCTTTAGGCCACACGAGATCTTATTCAAACTACATACCAAATTCTCCTTCCCTTTGACCACATACCCCTGTGGCTGCTGCATATAAATCGCTTCCTCCAAATCCCCATGGAGAAAAGTTTTTTTTACATCTAACTATTCAAGATGCAAATCTTATACTGCCACAAGACTTAAAATAGTCCTAATTGAAGTCATTTTAACAATAGGAGAGAATATTTCATCAAAATCTATACCTTTCTTTTGTGCAAACACCTTTACAACAAGTCTAGCCTTGTACCTCTTTTCTCCTCCATCTTCTTCCTTCAAATTGCAAACCCATTTATTCTGCAATGTTATTTTTCCCGCAGGAAACTGAACCATGTCCCAAGTCTGGTTATTTTCCAAGGAATCCATTTCCCCTTTCATGCCTTTCTCCCACTTCTTTTTGGTGTCTACCTGCATTGCCTCTTCATAACATTCTGGTTCACCAGAATCAATCAACAATAAATAATACAATGAAGGACAATATCGTTTAGGGGGTATACTTAACCTGGTAGATATTCTAACAACACTTCCAGGTGTTTGAGGTACTTTTTGCTCCTATTGTTGTACATTTTGATTTTTAGGTTCCTTTGGAATTTCTTTTCCAGTGATGTCATCAAGCACTGTGTATTCTTATTTTTCTTCTTCCTGTTTCTTTCCCTGCAATTGATCTTTGTACATGACCTTCTCATTGAATATGACATCTCTACTCCTAATGATTTTGTTATTTTCATAATCCCATAATCGATAACCAAAATAATTAACACCATATCCAATAAAGGTACACTTCTTGGATTTAGACTCAAGCTTTGTTCTATTTTCTCTATCAATATGGACAAATGCTTCACAACTGAAAGTTTTCAAGAAAGAATAGTTTACCTTTTTTCTTGTCCATTCCTCCTCTGGAATTATACCATCCAAAGAGCTTGAAGGTCCTCTGTTTATTAAGTAAAAAACAATATCTACGGCATTTTCCCATACCTTTAAGGGAAAACCAGCATGCAATCTCATACCCCTTGCACGCTCCATGATTGTCCTGTTCATCCTTTCTGACACAACATTTTCTTGTGGTGTTCTTGGAAATGTCTTCTCTCTACGAATCCCATGGTATGAAAAGTATTCATCAAACTCCTTGATGCAATATTCACCTCCATTATTTGATCTGAGACACTCCAAACTTTTTCCTGTCTCATTCTTAGCTAAAGCTTTCCATTTCTTAAAAGTATCAAAAACATCAGATTTTTGTCGAATGCAATAAACCCAAGCTTTTCTAGTTGCATCATCAATAAAAGTAACATAATAATGAGAGCCACCAAGAGATGATACCTGAGCTGGTCCCCAGACATTTGTATGCACAAGCTCTAACCTTTCATTCTTCTTTTCTTTTCTGACTCTGAGAAATCTAACTCTCTTCTATTTTACATGAACACAATGCTCACAGAAGTCCAAATCAATTTGTTTAAGATCTGACAACAAATTTCTTTTGTGAAGTATATGCATACCCTTCTCACTCATGTGTCCCAGCCTATGATTTCATAGTGATGTATACACCCCTGTAGAAGCTAAAGAGATATAAGAGTCAGTATTACCAATACACAAATACAATTTACCTACCTTCTCTCCTTTTTCTATCACCAATGATCCTTTGATGACCTTCCACGTCTTATCTGTAAATATGGATACACAACCTTCACTTGCCAACTGCCCTGTTGAAATTAGATTTTTACTTAAATCTCGAACATGTCTTACCTCTTTCAACAACCATTGTTTTCCATTACATTGCTTTATTTTTACCTTTCCCATTCCAACAATTTTGCATGGTGCATCATCACCCAAATGAACCTGTCCAAAATCACCTTGAACATAATCTAGAAAATGTTTCCTATGGGGTCTGGCATGAAATGAAGCCCCTGGATCTACTACCCAAGACTCAGAAATATTATCTATAGAAAGAATCAAATCATAATGTAACACAACACATGTTACATTTGCTTCCCGATTTTTCTCCTGTTGTCCATCTCTTTGTTTCTTTGGAGCTCTGCGGTCTTTCTTCAAGTGTCCTTTCTTCCCACAATTCCAGCACTTTATCTCTCCAAGTATGGATTTGGATCTTCCCTTCCTAGAATTCATGTGGTTCCCTGAGCCCTTTCCCCTATCCTTTTGTCGTCCCCTGTTCTCCATGTTCAAAGCATTACCTGATGTCTCACCTATACTTTTCCGTCGCATTTCCTCACTAAGGATAACCCCAACAACATCATCAAATTTTAAAGTATTTGAAACGGAGATAGAGTTACTTACAACCATGACGAATCCGTTCCAGCTTTCTGGCAATGAGCACAAGATTAGAAGAGACCTAACCTCATCATCAAAGTCCACTTTTACATAACTTAATTGATTAGTAACCGTATTAAATTCATTTAAATGATCTACAATAGACCCACCTTCTGACATCTTCATATTAAATAATCTCTTCATTAGAAATACCTTATTGGACGCCGAGGGTTTTTCATACAGTTTAGCCAATGCGTCCATCAATTCCTTCGTTGTATTTTCTTTCGAAATATTGAAAGCCACTGACGCGTCGAAGCTCAGCCCTATCATTCCTAGAGCCTTTCTGTCAAGATTCTCACATTCTTCATCCTTCATGGTCGTCGGCTTCTTTTCTATTCCTCCCAATGGTAGGAATAGATCCTTCTGATATAAATAATCTTCCATCTGCATCTTCCATAACTGGTAGTTTTGGCTGTTAAATTTCTTGAACCTAAACTTTCCACCTTCCGACATTTCTCCCACTTGAACCAGGAACCCTCTTTTCCTGCGAGTTACCTTTCGCTCTGATACCAGCTGTTTGAAAAACAATACCATGGAGCAATAAAATAAAGCAAATGCAGAAACAAAACATAGAAGATACACAATACAATAGAGACATAGATTTACATGGTTCACCTAGTGTGGGCTATGTCCACCAGAGAAATTGCCAGGTCATTCCTTTATTATTATCCAGCAAATGAAGGGATACAACCTATAGAAAAACCCTCTGTAACTTCCTCTTATTTCTCTCAAAGTCTCCTATCTCAGAATACAATACTCACGATAATGCATAGCCGCAATACATTTCCCTCATAACAGAGGGTTGTCTTCTATGGAAAACAACCCTAACATAATTTCTACCGTTAGATATGCGACCTTATAATGAACAGTACAGATTTACAATGAAATTACAATATACATTTACAAGGCAATTTTTCCTTCGGGGGCTTCACCCCCGAACCCCCCAGAAGGGGGATAGCCCCCCCGGACCTCACAGAGGGGGTACCCCCCCTCTGCACTCCCCCGTGTGGAAGAGTGGACATACTTCTAGGGTGTAAATTTTTCATGGGGTATAAGCATGGCTGAAAGCAAGGATCTTTGAATCAAGAAGATAATAAGGCTCCACAACCAACAAAAGAAAATCGAGGATAATGTTCCTGTTTAAAGGGGAGGGGATTGTAATACCCCTATTTCCCCCATCTTGTAATTAATCATTAATTAGTATTACCATGCTATGGCATAGGAACAATGTAAATATATTGTTGTTTGAATTTCCAACAACTGACTGTGGGGGTGAAGACTTGAAGCACTAACCATGATATCACTAGGGGAAAGAATCGGAAAATTATAAGAGAGCGTTCATTATGTAAAATGACCCAAAATTTCCCCTTATTGGGAATAATAAACCCCCTTCAGATCCCAAGGGGAGGAATCAATTAATGAAGGAAGGAATGGTGGTTGAATAATCAACCACCCCCATGAATGGAAGCATGGTCTGGCTGAGGAGATAGAAGGTTGTCAACCCAAATTACCACAGAGTCCTGTAAATCCAGGCTAACCCGAGTTTCCTTATGATATAAGGAACCAGATAGGTCAAGAACCATCCTGGGAAAGACATGGAGAAGGATATACACACATAGACAATTGAGAAAAAGGCACATGAGGATCTATACAGAGAAGGAGAGACACCAGAAAAGAGCGCATGCACAGATGGGAACATGTGACTCGGATATGCAAAATAAAAGAGAAAGGCCACGAGTTTGATTCTTAGGAAGCATCTGATAAACCTCACAAGTTTGTTTTGAAAAAGAGAGGATCTCTAAGAAATGCCATAAATTTCCCTGGTGATATCATGGCTTGGCACGGGGGTGGCCAGAGTGCTAAGAGTGAATTCCTCTGAGCCTATGGTTGGGTGGAAAGGTGAACACCCATAGTCAGTTGATTAGTTGTAGCTTGTAATAGATAAGTACTTATTATTCATTGTCCACTTAAATTGGAATGTATGATTTGAATGTTTGTGTGTGTGAATAAGATTTGTAGTGTTTGATTCATAAGGAAAATTCTTAATGTTCTTTTGTAAACTATTGCCTTCAAATTGTTATAATATGATCAATGTGGCCTCTGGGTTGGTTGGGAAATCCTCAAGGTATTATTCCTAGGGATCAAGTTCGCAGTACTAGAGTTCAGGTAGACTCTACAGGAATGCTATATTTATGTTGATCCTTCGAAAGTGCCTTTCCCCATATTAGAACCTAAGTTCTATGAGTGGAGGGTGCTTCCTTCAAACCAGTTGCCTAAGAGATCATAGGTTCATGCCCATGGACTTAACCAAATCTCAGCTAAGAGTAGAGCCTACAACATGAGATTCATTAGAGGGTCCATATGACTAGGGTCTGGGAACCTTGCGCTAGCCCAAATGGTGCTAATCTCTTATTAGCTTCGAAGCTCCGAGAGTTTGAAACTCCATAATGTCACAAATTTCCAACCCCAAAACCATCAAATGCCAGAGACGCAAATTTTTTTCAGATGTGGATCTGTGTGTTGATGATTGTCGCTGTGTGAGACATTCTCCAGGACAAAAACCTAAGAGAGAGCCCCAAAGAGGGGTGTTTGTTTCCTCTCTGAGACAAAGCTGGAATGTAGAGATGGCCTCCTCCGTATAGAGAGTTGAGAAGAACCCCAGATGATTCTCCCGTGTAACGCAATGAGAAAGGATATATGTAGAGTTGGACATTCCTATGGCTGAGCACAAGGTGAACATGTGAAATACCAAAGTGCTAGGTGCATCATCATGAGAGATAGATGACTATGATTTATTAGCCTCTTATGAGAAGAGAGTTGATGAGAAAATCTAGATGACTCTCCTATGTAATGCAGTGGGAAAGAAGATCTGTTGAGTGTGTGTTCTTGTGAACGAGCACAAGTGAATGTGATCCTAATGGTTGAGAACTAGTGAAGAAGTGGTTCTTCTATGTAATGTAGTGAGCCAGACATATGGACATCCCTATGGATGTGCCCCTAGTGGCTGAGAACTAGTGGGTGTATGTTGGCACATGAGCATACCCAAGGTTCAACACTTCAACAATGCACCAAAAAAACCCTAGCTACCAGCCCTTTCGACAACACCTGCAAAGCAGGTGAAGTATCACTTGAGGTAGAGGCATGGGGGGTTACAGGATGCAGGCATTTGTAACCAATATGGGACATAGATCTGTGATAGAAACACTTCACAGAGTATTCTATTAACTCTACAAGATGATATTCATTAACTCAATAGCTTCATTAACATCATAGAATGAAACCCTAAGATAGATCGACACAGTAACAATAAAGATGTACTTCAACCATTTATCACATAGCCATGTTTTAGATCTAGCATTCATTAGTAAAGCAAAAGTAAAGAACTAAGAAACATCAGATCTATCCATTATACATAATAATAGAAGCACTAAGAAAATAAATGACAAACACAACATATCACAAAGCACACCAAATACACAAGATATATTTGGTTCACCCCAGTGTGGGGCTACGTCCACCAACTACTTTGTCTTCTTTATTATTATTCAATTCTCTTACATTCATCCACTCCTGTGAATTAAGCCAGAGAGCCAAGCTTCGCATAGGACAGGGTAGCTATGCACTGAGCACTAGATCCCCCTTCCCAAAACTAGGTCACAACACAAAGCCAACTTATTTATTGAGCATAGCGCCTTACATACATTATTTGTTGCACAGAGAAAACCAAAACTACTTTCACTTAGCCTTGCAAGCTATCTTCCCCTTTTTCTCCCTAGTCTCTCTCTTCTACCATACATTCTCATCTATTTATACTTTTACAATTCATTACAAAAAGGCCTAAACATGGGTAAACCCATGGGCCGACATCCCATAACCCATTACAAAACCATAATGAACCCCTTGTTGGGTCCACATAGCCTGAAAAACAAGTGAGATCTGTGATCTTAGCTCTTTCATGGGGCTCTCACATCGAATTCCAAAAGGTGGTCCAAACCTGACCAAGTTTTCCTCAAAACTTGGTCAAGGGCCAACATGCCCCCAAAATGCACATGTGGCTCATCTCGAGTCACTTAGGTCTAGGAAATTTCGCTTTGAAGGCCTCGAGATTCACTCGAGATGCCTCGACTTGCTACTTTTCCTGAGCCTCCTACTCAGTGGTCTCCTAGATTGTCTGTGTTGTAATAGGCCCTTCTAGGCATTGTTCGAATGGTGCAACCACCTGGTCCAGTTGCGAGCCTTGTCCTTCAATTTCTTCAAACACCTTACAGGATTCATCCTGCACAAGTTGTAGTTTCTTCATGACTTCCATTACTCTACCCCGGATGGTAGTGATTTTTTACTGCACCGTGCACTGTTCCTATGATCTTTTCATTCTTTCGATTGTGGTGAGGAGCTTCATCTATGCCTGCACGAAGAATGCCTAATGTTGTGCCTCCTGTAGTTGTGCTTCCAACTTCCTTAGCTCTGGATATTCTACAAGGCATTCATAAGTCTATGCACTTCTGTCGCTCCACTGTTTACACTCTTAGGCGAGGGACCATATCCTTATTATTGTGTTCTTAGAAGCTTCCTCCATCTTATTGCGCACTTCTTGCGGGGTGCTCAGTACTTCTTGAGCTTCCAACTATGTTATCCTTGCTTGAATCTACTTGATAGTCTCAGTGAGCTTCGCCACTTGAGCCTCGACCGATTCTTGTTCCTCGTGTGCCAATCCTATCACAGAGTGGTATGATTTATTTACTACCTCTTTGACTATGGCACGTTCTGCAAGCAACTGCTCCTTCTCTTTTTGTAGCTGTACTTTCTCCTCCTGGACCATCGCCTGAAACTCGTATTTTTCATTTTCATAAGCGGTTACATAGTATTGCACTAATCGTAGTTGTTCTAAGACTTCCTCTTTCTCTTGTTTCAAGGATTTTGTAGCCTTATCCCTTTCTTCTTGGACTTTATGGATTCAAGACTCAATCGCATCTGCAAGTATTCTTAGCTGAGTGGGATCATCCCCCAATTCTACAACCTGTGACAAAGAAGGTGCAGTAGGTATTGCACTAACTAAATGAATAGCTTGTTGTATTTCCTTTAATTCCTTATTGACCCATTCATATAGTTCCTTCTTCTTTGTGCCATATCTCTGCAAGATATCTTCTGAAGAATCCTCCATGGCTTCATGGACTAGACTGATGTCATCTTCTGTGAGCGTGGCCTCCATCTTGGGCTTACTAGCGTGTGTCTTCTTTCTTGCTGAAGGTTTCTGCAGTGAAATGTTCCTCTTCTGCGGTGTTTCAATAGGGGGAGTTTTCAGTGGTGTAGCTTCACCTTCACCTTGATTTTCTCCTTCATCCCCTCCTCCTTGTCCATTTTTTTTGTATCCTCCTCCTGGCGAGCCGGATTCATTTCCTTTAGAGGCACTATCTTCCTCATCAATCTATATATTCTGGACTTCCCCTTTTTTCTTTTTCTTCTTCACACTAGATTTTCTAGCATGCTCGATCTGAGTGATCAAGGGGATTCCTATGATGCCAGGGTCGGAGAGTTCTACATCATCGACCAGTACAAGCAACTCCTCCAGCCACTCCTTTGTGATCTGTTCCATGTCGTTGTCTATTAGCTTGTAATATCCATACAACTCTTCCTTGATCTCATCTTTGCATGCCATGATATATATAAAATGTCGATCTGTGTGGAACTTATCAAAAGTTCAGTAGTGGTGCAAGGTGCACGATGTCATGTGAGAAAATGATTCAATGGAAACCTTCAATTGATGATAATAGGCATGGAACACAGTGTTCAACTACCATTTCTTCGACATTTTGTTGGTGTACCATAAAGTAGAAAATCTAGCGGCCAACGACTCTGATGGTTCTATCTCTGAGAAGGTGGCTCCTTCAAGAATTTACCAAGTGAAAAATGTGATCAACAAGAGAAACCAACTGAAGTGGAACTCGTATCCTTGATCCTAAGCTTCACAACAATCTTTCTCGAGTTCATTGACGAGGTAACTCACCCAATTCATTTGCATGCCCTCCACACATTTTTTTGCGAGGTCCACCACAAACCCGGTGACCTGTGTGGGGTGGTTTTTTATCATGAGCTTTCCATTTATGAGTTGGAAAGTGAGGTGCACTTTTCCATCCTAGATAGAGGATACCTTGTAGCCTCACATTCATTTTTCAAATTCACTATATGCTTCCTTGATGCGTCGTGCCAGGGAGCGGTCTGAGGCCTTCCCTGGGTAAAATTTCTGAGGGTCAGGTCCCTTCATGCTTAACCATATAATCAAGTGGATCGACATCGGATCCATATTAATATGTCAGTCAAGCCACAGGCATCCGCCATGGTAACATGATAAGAGGAGTTTAACACAAGTGTTAACCTCCCAGTGATGACCAAAATGGGGAATTTCCATCACATTAAGCACAATGGACTATGCTAGCTCCTTAATCCATGGCTGGGAGATAACGTGAGGCTTCTTCCCAGTTCACTTCGTCAAGTATCTTTGGGGTGTAAGCATAGTTTATTTCTTTCTATCTCCAAGGTTGAAGTCGGTGTTCTTCAGCAATGGGATCTGTCCCAAATGTCTCTTGACTACACGTATTCCCTTCGGAATGTACGCGGTGATCAAAGTGTATTCGTAGTCTCTTGGAATGTTGTCATGCATAACTGCTCCATCCAATGGTGGGATATAGTCTGGTAATATCGACGAGATCTACTTCACATTGGCCAGATCATTGCGATGCTTACTTCGCTACTCGGTCGTGGGGTTAGTACGACTGGAACATCATCTAGTCGATGGGGAAGCCTGCAGTTCCCTAATCGATGATGCTTGTATACCTTCATACATAGCTCTATCAGACATAAAATTATTAAGAACCTCCTCGACGGACTTCTCTAACTCAGTGCGTTCGCTCAACATTCTCACTTTTAAACAGACGAGTTAGGGTAGGGGAATGGATAGGCGGGGTAGAAAAATAGATGGAGATGTCTAGCTTCTGATAACATAGTTTGACACACAATCAACTCTCTGATAACTCAATTAATCACAGGTGGAAAAAATTGGTCCTGGAACAATGACCAACGGGTTAAATAAGTGAGCTTCGTAATGGATTCCTCCAACAGGAAGGGCTACTTCCATCAATGTGAATCTGTCTTTCATGGCGTGGTCTAAACATAAAAAATATCATAAATTCATTTTATATTCATTCTAAAGAGTCATTCTAATGGTCGGGGTGCCTCCAGCGATCATATAGATTCACCAGGGAGAATTCCCATTCTGCACGGTTCTGTTGTTCTGACGACATTCAAGTCCTGCAAACCTGTCTCCTACGAAGTCTTCCATCTATTCTTTATAACTTCCTGTATCTTTTCTAACTTGGATTTCCTCTTCCTGAGCTTCCTTTCCTTCTTTCCTGTGATCTAAGTTCATATAAATGTTTATGGAATCCTCTTTCCATTCTTATTATTATCTTATCCTAGCGTGGTGACTTCGCACTGTTGATGTACTCTCATAGATTCCGAATTTAATATATCTTCTCTTACTACTTCCTGGGTGGATATACTTCTTTCTTGCATGGATAGGCCCTTCAAACCTTCTTGCATTCTGTTATCAGATAAATCGATAGGTGCAGACACTAACAGATCTCCCTAGATCCACCTGGATCTAGAACAAAACAGGACAGGACATGACTCTTTCCCTAAGTTGCAATCATTGAATCTACTACTAAGATGGAATGAGCGACATACCTTTATATCACTTCCTTAGGTCTCTGTTGTTCTCGCTTCGCTCTAATTCTCTTGTGAAATCAGGTCCATGACAACACAAACTAGCCAAAGTGAAGATAGAAAAGCATATTCAATGTCAACCTATGCATATGATCAATGATTTACGCAATAAAATAAGAGTGATTTTATGGGAAAGGGACATGCCGTTGTATTATATTAAATGAAAGTAGAAGATAAAACCAGATCACCTCGATGTCACAATATTCCTTTCAGTGACCCCTAGTTCCAACACACACACTTGCTTGACCTTTGCATGAATAAGATCCAACACAACTTGAAAGACCAAATAGAGTCTTCAAGCTTCTATCCAAGAAGAGTTCTTCACACTATTCTTTCACCAATTCTTCATTCAATCTTGCTTAACCTTTTCCATGAGAAACCTTTCAATATATAGGAGAAGAAGAGATGGTTACATGGATGAGGATGATCCCACTAAATCTAAGAAGTCAGTAGGATGCCAACCATGCGAATGCCAACTCATTTTCTAGAAGATCCCCTTCTAGAACCTTCGTGACCTCTTCTCCTTTTCAAGCTTAAAAACAGGTCCGCACCCTATCTATAGAGAATACTGTGAACAATTCGCACCCCAAGTGTAGGTTTCCTGCAAGAATGGAGGATTTTCGCACCTTGTAATATAGGAAGCCTACGAACTCATCTTAAAAATGTGTTTTTGGAAGAAGACAACAGTCACTTTTCTCAAGAAAAAAATCCTTGTGGGAGCCTGAGTACATCACTAGTAGAGACATCACTAGAGTGACCAAAATCATGTGTAACACATTATTCCAATCTTTCTAGCTAATTCTCTTGCCTTTTATTGCTTCAAATTATCCTCTCATTCTTGTATTAGTGGATCTATTTTTCTTTCTATGAAATCCCTTAGTTCTTTCTTTTTCTTCTCTGTATCTTCCTCCTCTGCTTTCCTCCTGATCTGATCTTTCACAATCCAAGTCTTACCTAACAAAATTGGGAAAGGGGCATTCTTCTCAACAAACGTAATGACTTCAAATTCCTCTTTATTCAATGTTCCATGAATAATAATAGGTACTTTAGTAACTCTTCCACATAGGGTTATCATCTTTCCTTTAAACAAGCCTATCCTTCCCAATGAAGGTACCACAATAGGATTTCCCAAAATTTCCCAAGTTTCTTCTGTCATAATATTTACTTGTGTTTCTTCATCCAAGACACAGTTTATGTTGAGGTCTTCTATTCTTGCACTTAAGCATTGTTTTACTTTTAGGATCTCTGGTAAACTCACATCTTTGTGATCGTCCATCATTTCTTTCAACTATAATAATGTAGTGTGAACTTTATTTGATTCTTTCTCTTCCTAATTCTCTAGCATGATCTTAGTCTCTTGAATTCCTTCATAATTTTCTTGTCTCGTGTTTATCCTTTCAACTTTAGCAATCATCTTTGGAAAATCCTCAACCTCATGACCAACAATTTTACAACAAAGACAAATAGGACCTATACTAGGGCATTCCTTAGCAAGATGTCATGGTCTTCTATAGTTATAACATAATGCCAATCATCTCTTTCTTTTGTATGTTCCTCAACCCCTCCCATACTGCACACTAGGATCACAGTATTGGACCTGCAATCTACAAAAAATCTTTCTAGGTTCCTGCATCCACTTATTAGTCCAAAAATTCTTTCTATGCATAGGAATAACATATATTTATTCATTTATATTAGCTTTACTTAGATAAACTCTTTCTTCCAACTACACCCTAGATTTCAAACTAGGGAAAAATCTGTTAAACATACTTAAATTCATGCTTTCGAAACAAAAATTTTCACTTATCTTACTCTTATCAAAGAACAAAGCTTTACCTCTTTTAAGATATGACCTCTTTTGTTGAGATCAGATTTCTCTCTTAGTATAGATCTTTGTGAGTCAATTAGAGTATTGCACACTTCAACAAAAAATCTACACACATAGCTTCTCTTTTCTTCAGTTCCCAACAATCACAATTTTAGTCCCGACAACGGAACCATTTGTTGGCACAGGGGAAGACCTAGGGTTCAACGCTTCAACGACGCACCAAAAAAACCCTAACTACCGACCCTTTAGGCAACACCTGCAAAGCAAGAGAAGTCTCACCCAAGGTAGAGGCAGGGGGGTTACAGGACATAGGCATATGTAACCAAGATGGGACACAGATCTCTGATAAAAATACTTTGCAGATTATTCTATTAACAATAAAATATGATACTCATTACCTCATTAGCTTCATTAACATTGTAGAATGAAACCCTAAGATATATCGATGTAGTAACAATAAATATTAATTACTTCAACCATTTATCACATAGTCATGATTTATATCTAGGATTCATTCATAAAGAACAAGTAAAGAACTAAGCAACATCAGATCTATCCATTACATATAATAACAAAAGCACTAAGAAGATAAATGACAAACACAACATAGCACAAAGAACATCAAAGACACAAGATATACATGGTTCACCCCAGTGTGGGGCTATGTCCATCAACTGCTTTGTCTTATTTATTATTACTCAATTCTCTTACATTCATCCACTCCTGTGCACTAAGCCACAGAGCCAAGCTTCGCACAGGATAGGAGATTTGCGCACTGAGCACCAAATCATCCTTCCCAAAACTAGTTCACAGCACAAATCCAACTTCTCTATTGAGCACAGAGCCTTACATACATAATTTGTTGCACAAAGTAACCCAAAACTACTTTCACTTAGCCTTGCAATCTATCTTCCCCTTTTTCTCCCTAGTCTCTCTCTTCTACCATACGTTCTTATCTCTTTATACTTTTACAATTCCTTACAAAAAGGTCTAAACATGGGTAAACCCATGGGCCGACATCCCATAACCCATTACAAAACCCTAATGAACCCCTTGTTGGGTCCACATAGCCCGCAAAACAAGTGAGATTTGTGATGTCAACTCCTCCATGGCTCTCTCGTGTCGAATTCGAAAAGGTGGTCCAAACCTAACCAAGGTTTCCTCAAAACTTGGTCGAGGGCCAACAATGTATTAGATCCCTTTCTATATTGTTCAAGAGTCACACCTACCAGTAATCCTAATTGTAATGTAAAGGGTATAGGTTGGCCCCACCTTAATGTTATTGATAATTAATGTAAAAGATAGTCAATCTGGTTATTATTAAATCTATTGTGAGTTAGAGAGGTTGGCCCTATTGTGCCAATAGACACTTATGTTGACAAGTCAAGCCTAATATAAGTAAAGGTGAATTCCCCATTGAGGAATCATATCTTTTGTGTGAGTTTGGAAATTTCAGCAAGTAAACCTTCTTGGGAAAAGTGCACACCTCTCTTGGGTGCTATTATTCTAGGGTTTGTAAACACCCTCTTGTGTGCTAGGTTTTCTTGGTGGTGAAGGTATTTCTTTTGAAGAACATAGCAAAGGATTTTGGTTGGGTTTTCTTCCCTTGTTGAGAAGTGTTTCCCATGATACTTCTTGTGTTCTTGTGCATGGTGATTCTTCTTTTGATATTGGTTGCTGCAACATTATTAGTTATGATTAAGTTAAATGCTAAAAATGGAATGAGATTCATGCTTAACCTTTCTTATTGAAAAGTAAACACTAGGAAGTCCATGGAGAACCCCTCTTAACCGTCCATCATTCGGGATACATGTCCATAGATCCAGTGTGTCTAGGAGATAAGTTGTTCGAGAGATATGAACTGTAGATGCATGGAGGGAGAGAAGTCTGGAAGCCCGATGTGGGTTTGGGGTAGTTGGAAGAGAGGCAACGTGACAGGAGATCCCATAGTCTGGATAATTGGAACTCTAAAGGAAGTTTGATGAGAGTCATTAAAGTGGGAAGGTTCTCAAATTCATGAACAATGTAGTAAATCTCAACCATTCATAGACATGGGACGCGTTTTGGTAGATTTTGTAGTCCATAGACTTATAACTCTAGGAGAAAATTGAAAACTACACCACAAAACCTTTGAATGTCGAACCCATGATGAAACAAAAATCGTCGATTTGGAGGAGATTTGGGACCAAACGTGACCATTGGATCTATCCCATGGTCAATTTGACTTTGAACTACTCTGTGAGTAGGTAGAGGATTACACCATGAATCCCTAAACGCCAAAGTGGCAAAGTGATGGAGGTCGTAGATCCTGAGGTCTACATGCACACACCTTGACCATGAGATTAAAGGGATTGAAAGGAAACCAGTCTGGGGTGACATGGAATGATGAAGCCACCCGAGATGATGTGGACCCAAGTTTGACATGCCACATGCCACCTGGGTTTGTACATTTTGCATACCTTCTAGATCCATTAGCACATGACATGTGTCACCCTATGAAGGGGATATGTGTCATCATTGCCTGTTAACATATCACACATGACACTCACTACTTGTTCCACCTGGTGGGAGAAGCACGAGAGACCAACCTATATTCACCCTCATATTTAATACGTCACCACGTGTGAGAGTGGACTCGATATTTTTCGAATGCGGGACTTCGTAGTACATGCATGTAGAAGAGAAAAAGGGAAGTTCAAGGCCCGAACGTTGAACGTCAAATTCCCCGCTAGTTTGTGTGTTAGATGAGGTTTAATTCCAGTCGTAGGATTATTTGATGAGTGGACCTTCTTTGTGGGAGGTAGGTACCTAGAGGTGGTATGAATTAGATGGATCCACTTGGGTGCCACGTGGCCCTCAACTAATAGCACCTGAATAACTTTGGGAGGCCATAACTTCTAAACCAGAGGTCAATTTAGAGCCTGGTAGAAACCGCTAGAAAGAGCCTGGAAAGAAAAAATTGATGGAGATAGAGGAGCTAATATTTCAAATGGTTCAAGAAAATGAAATTATGATGACCCATCCCTAGCAAGGGTACTTGGGGTTCGAGTGTGTTACAATATCGTATTTGTCGACACTCATCAAGAGAAGCAGAAGAGGGTAGTGAAAATTCTGAAGATTCAAAAGTATATCACCATACCAAGGGTCTGAAGATGAGATCATAAAAAGATCTCCATTATTTGGTGACTCTTCAGGAAAAATTTCACCACTTTCAACCAAAAGTTTCGATATTAACTCCACAAATACCAAGGACTTTTTAGATTTCTCCTAAAAAAAATCCAAGTCAAATTCTTACAGGATAACTATCAATAACTTGATTTTTCTACTGATGACCCATCATGTTTACCCATATTGAAATGGGCCGATGATGAAAAAAACAGTGGTCTTTCGAAGTGAAATCTAGTGACAAAAAAATTGGATAGCGTGAACAACTACCAAATCTAGTTTTGCAACATGTGAGTAGTTGAGTTTCAGTACAACTAGGCCTTGACTAAGATAATAGATAACGTTCTCTTCAAACACATAATCCTTTTGGAACAAGACCATGAATATTGTAGACTCTGCAACACCCAAATATAACAAGAAATCCTTTCCATAATCAGGAGGACTAACCAGAGGGGAAAACATTTGAGCGCATTTCAACGCATCAAAAGAGCATTGATCCACTTCATCCCAAAATAATGGGACTCCCTTTTTTAATAGATGCATGAACCCTTTTTAATATCGACATTATTAGTGACAAAACACCGAAGAAAAATTTCTTTCCCCTGTAAACTCTGAAGCTGGGGAATTGTGAGTGGGGGAGGAAATTGGACTATTTCATAGACCTTTAGAGAATCGACCATGATCCCCTTTTTTGACATGATGAAGCCTAATAAACAACCCGATGTCACACAAAACCTGCACTTGTTTGGATTTAAGAAAATCTGATAGTAAAGACACCTCTCAAAGATTAGTCGTAAATGGACGAGATGATCGGATCTGTTACGATAATGTGATGTCAGATCATTAAGGTACGCCTCAACTATGTTTGTGAGGTCGTGAAAGGAAAACAACATGGCCCACTAAAAAAGTAGCTCCAACATTCTTCAGGCCAAAAGACATTTTTCAATACACTAATATACCCCAAGAAAAAATAAAATCAATTTTGTGTTGGTCCTCAAGCTTGATTTGAATTTGATTATACCCAGAAAAAACATCCATGAAAGAAAAGGCCTCGCAACCCACACATTCATCGACAATTTGGTCAATAAACGAGGTTGGAAAATTGTCTTTCGAGCAAGCTTTTTTCAAGTCACAGAAGTCCATACATACATGGATCATGCATTGCTTCTTGTTGATAGGAACATGGTTCAAGACCCATTCTGTCAATTGCATGGGGTATATGAAACCCTCTTTGAGGAGTTTCTCTACGTCATCTTTTATCATCATTTATTTGCGAGGATTGACTAGGAAAAGCTTCTGTCGGACTGCTTTAACATCAGGATAAGTCACAATTTTGTGTTCAACAATTTGTGGGTCAATGCTTGGCATCTCTTCTTAAGACTAGAAAAAAACATCATGAAATTGTTTGAAAATTTCACTATAGATTTGATTCTCTTCAGAGTAGAAATCCGCTCCAATGAAGACATTTTCCACAACACCAATGGTTTTGGAGATATCGATAGGAATCATTTCAGCAATACTTTCCATGTTTCCCTCAACATATATTCTATGCATAGCAAGAGGGTTAATAGGAAAAGGGTTATCTCCATTCATGGTTGTAAAAAAATCTTATGCCTCTATTCTCCTAAGCTCAGGTAAGAAGTAAGATCTATGGTGAAAATCATCCCAAGGCCTTTCTGGCCCAATCATTCCCAACAACATCATGCAATTTGTGGTACCCTCATCAGCCACTGTATAGAAAAATGTTCCATATCAACGATTTCATGGTGTATGCCACTACTATCTGAATAGTGACATGGTGAGGAATACGAGGTTTGTGGTCAGTTGGATAAAAAAAAATCATTCCTAAGTTACTAGGCTCAATCACTCCCAAGGAATACAACAAATATTTTCTCTACAAGGGGAAACTCTGGAGAACCTACAGAGAAGACATAGCACAAGGTGTCTGTGCCAAATCCTCCATGATGTAGTAATTCTAAGAAGCCCTCATGTTTGGGTTGTGAGAATCCTTTTTGATGCACCTTTAGGGATGTGAGTCATTGTTTCTCCCATTATCTTCTCAATTTGAAGAGGATTCAATGGGTTGGAGGCTTCTTTTCCCTTATGCTATGGAGGGAAAACCCCCCTATGGACTACACTAGGGCTCACCATGTAGGAATATCTAACCATCTAAAAGTCTCCTACTTTTTATAAATACCTTGAATATACCCCACATTCATGCATGAAATACAAAGTGAAAAGATCTGGTAACTCTACCTTCAACTCTGCGTCTGGTGTCGATCCTTCCACGTTCGATTTCTCTGCTGACTACAAGCCTCCTCCCAAGGATGACCTTCATTCACAAAGAGGTAAATAGGGAACTACAAACATGCATATCATATATGAATCATGGGTTATATGTTAGTATGAAATGTAAATCAAACATATATTTTTGACACATCATATTTCAGGATAGAAAAAGTATTTCGTTTATTGATATCACAATGTTTACTTACAATGAAATCGGTGACTGCTTCATGAACCTGGTCTGAGATCCTCTTCACCAAGCTCAAATTGTGCTTCCACTTGTATTTCCCCTCTCACACTTCTTCTAGGGAAATGGCATAGGCTTATGATGGAGGAAAAAGGGCTAGAATGGGAAATTCTGATGCAAATCTCACAAGGTGGATGCAAATTCATGGGGCAAGGAGGGGATGTGAAATGGGAATATTTTCACTATTCTTATTCTTATATTTGGAATGAGACCCCAAAAACTCCTTTTATATGACAAAGGGATGGTTATTCAGTTGGGTAACAGGCTATAGTCGGTGGGACAGTTGGAAAACTACCTAGTAGCCTGTAATCTCAACAAATTCCTTGCAACTTTTTAATTTTTTCAACATTTGTGGGTATACAGGGGATATAATGGTGAAACTAGCATACATAAATGAGTTTCAGTGGTGCATAAAGAATGTGTATGCAGGAATAATTGGTGCAGGGCACATACATATTCAAAAATAGGGTTTTTAAGAAGAGCTGCTCTGTGATGGCTTGGAAAAAAGAGAAACTAAGAGGGCCAATTGCCAAGTATTCATGTATGGTGCAATTTAGGGTTATCATAGATGCCCCCTAATGTGTGAGGTCATAAGATGATCTATCAGGATTTTTCGAATGACTATGGTTGAGTTTAATTAGCATGCATTAATTGACCACTGGGAAACTTAACGAAAGAACGAGAAAAGAAATGAATTATACAGCCATTAATATATTTGAAAATCTGAAATGCAATAAAGAACAACAAACCATAATGCACAAGTTTGATAACGGAGTTCGGCAACTTTGCCTACGTCACCGGGCCTTTTCTCTGTGAGGGAGGCTTCTTGATTTATTTTCAAAAGCTTATTAGTACATATTTACAATGCCTATTGGCTTCTAGACTGATCTGGTCTTGTTCTCCATGATCTCTAGAATCTTGCACAACTTACGGCACCTGAAACGGATGTCCCGAGCTCTCAGAAATCGTCCGACAGCATCTCTACCTCAACAGCTCTTCTGCCTCAAACTGGCTTTCTCTTGGCCTTGCATCAGCATCTCTGCTCTGAATGCTCTCCAAAAGCTTACCCAAATGGCCTCAAATGGCCTTGGTTAAATATTTGGGAAATTTGGTTGCAATCTCCAACTTCCTCCCAAGAATTTAGGCTCTAAAAAAGCCCAATAACTCCCAAAAATGAGTTAATTACATTAAAAATGAGTTTAATTACATTAAAAACTCAAAAGTGGTTAGAAAAACCCACTTTATAACCATCAATTGGTTAAATTCGGGCTTAGCCCCTTAGTCTTGGGCGCGTGCTCCTTTGGCAAGGTTATACGGACTCCATATGGCCAAGCGCTTAGCCCAAAGGGCTAAGCGCTAGCCCCTCTCCTCCTTTATGCGCATAAAACCATACAATATAACTAATATTATGGGTTTTATAACATAATAAATAATGTGGTGCATTGGTTATAGGACTATTGTGAAGGCGCTTGTAGCATGTGGAGGTCCGGGGGTCAAACCCCGTGGCCTCCAAAAAGTTTTGATAAACGAACCAAAATCCATTAGCCAAAATAGGGGTGCCACGTGGCATCACCCTATTCGACCACCATCAGCCAACCAGAACTTTCCACGTCGGCTTCCAGGGTGTACCATCATGCCACGTCACTGCCACGTGTGAGTCGTACGGACTGCCCAGTCAGCATTTTTTTTGCCTGTTTAACTTTTCGGTCAGAACGCAATATCTTCTCCATACGGACTCCATTTGACATAAAAATTATACCACCGGAATTGGGAAGACGAGGCGGACGCAATGGAATTGGTTTCATAGAATTCTGAGCACTTTCATTTTTGAGCATTTTTCATGCCCTGTCAGGCTTCTGAATCCAATTTCGGATCACACCTCCCAACAATAAGACCTTTTGGTCCCCAAAAGGTTACAGACCACTCGACAAACTCAGGATAGGCTACCTGGCTTGCTCTTTGTCTCTAAAAGATGATTACATCAGGGGAAGCAAAACACAATGAAGTTGAGACATCCACTTCTGGCAGAACCAAGTGACTGCTTTCTTTCCTTCATGGTGTTCTTCTTGCTTCGCTGGTAATCCTTCCTCCTTCGTGGGTGCATGCAAAATCCTTTTGTCCTTCCTGGGACGAAGCTTTGTATTAAGCTTCCAACAGCTAGCCTCTTGATTTCCACTCTTGTTGCAAAACGTACAACGAGTTTTCGGCATCCAGACCTGCTTAACCTTCTCCTTCTTCTGTTGTGGACTTGAGCCTTTACGTCGTGTTTCCTTCTTGGACGACATAGGTTTCCTGTACAAAGTTTGTCTCTTCCAACACTTGGCAACACAATGCTTAGGTGAAAGACAATAAGTACATGGATAAAGATTCCACAAGTTCCGGTTTACTTGATTATGCTTGTTATAATCAAAAGGAGAATTAACAAAAACATGACCATTATACCTTCCATGCTGATCTTCACCTTTCTTTGGAGACGACTTGCATTCACTACCACAATCCTGAAGTGATGCGCCATTTCCCTTTGTGAAGTGTTCTTGCAATGTCTTAAGTTGGCCATTTGAAGCTTTACTTGCTTCCGAAGTTTTTGAACCTTTCTTGGAAGACTCTCCAAGGTCCCCTCTTTCATATCCCAATCCTAAGTATCGAGGCCTTTCCTCAACCTCAAT
>ML818615.1:14641-50804 GCA_009831015.1 Picea engelmannii | reverse complement strand
GGTCCTTCCTTTATTATTATCCAGCAAATAAAGGGATACAACCTACAACAAAACCCTCTGTAACTTCATCTTCTTTCTCTCATGGTCTCCTATATCAGAATACAATACTCTCCATAATGCATAACCGCAATACATTTCCCTCATAACATAGGGTTTCCTTCTAAGGAAAACAACCCTAACATAATTTCTACCGTTAGATCTGTGACCTTATAATGAACGGTCCAGATTTACAATGAAATTTCAATATACATTTACAAGGCAATTTTTCCTTCGGGGGCTTCGCCTCGAACTCCCGTCGGGGGGGCACTTTCCCCCAAACCCCCCCAGAAGGGGGGATAGCCCCCCCATACCTCGCAGAGGGGGTACCCCCCCTCTGCACTCTCCCACATGGAAGAGTGTACATACTTCTGGGGTGTAAAGTCTTCATGGGGTATAAACACGGCTGAAAGCAAGGACCTCCGAATCAAGAAGATAAGTAGGCTCCACAACCAACAAAAGAAAATCGAGGATAATGTTCCTGTTTAAAGGGGAGGGGATTGTAATACCCCTATTTCCCCCATCTTGTAATTAATCATTAATTAGAATTACCATGTTATGGCATGGGAACAATGCAAATATATTATTGTTTTAATTTCCAACAACTGACTGTGGGGGTGAAGACTTGAAGCACTGACCATGATATCACTAGGGGAAAGAATGGGAAAATTATAAGAGAGTGTTCATTATGTCAAATGACCCCAAATGTCCCCTTATTGGGAATAATAAACCCCCTTCAGATCTTAAGGGGAGGAATCAACTAATGAAGGAAGGAATGGTGGTTGAATAATCAACCACCCCCATGAATGGAAGCATGGTCTAGCTGAGGAGATAGAAGGTTGTCAGCCCGAAGTACCACAGAGTCCTGCAAATCTAGGCTAAACTGAGTTTCCTTATGAAAGAAGGAACCAGATAGGTCAAGAACCATCCTGGGAAAGGCATGGAGAAGGATATACACATGCAGACAATTGAGAAAGAGGAACATGAGGATCTATAGAGAGAAGGAGAGACACCAGAAAAGAGCACATGCACAGATGGGAACATGTGACTTGGATATGCAAAAGAAAAGAGAAAGGCCATGAGTTTGATGCTCAGGAAGCATCTGATAAACCTCACAGGTTTGTTGTGAAAAAGAGAGGATATCTAAGAAATTCCATAAATTTCCTTGGTGATATCATGGCTTGGCACGAGGGTGGCCAGAGTGCTAAGAGTGAATTCCTCTGAGCCTATGGTTGGGTGGAAAGGTGAACACCCACAATCAACTGATTGGTTGTAGCTTGTAATAGATAAGTACTTCTTATTCATTGTGCACTTAAATTGGAATGTATGATTTGAATGTTTGTGTGTGTGACTAAGATTTGTAGTGTTTGATTCATAAGGAAAATTCTTAATGTTATTTTGTAAACTATTGCCCTCAAATGGTTATAATATGATCAGTGTGGATTCTGGGTTGGTTGGGAAATCCTCAAGGTATTATTCCTAGGGATCAAGTTCACAGTAATAGAGTTGGGGTAGACTCTACAGGAATGAAATATTTATGTTGATCCTTCGAAAGTGCCTTTCCCCGTATTAGAACCTAAGTTCTATGAGTGGAGGGAACTTCCTTCAAACCAGTAGCCTAAGAGATCATAGGCTCGTTCCCATGGCCTTAACCAAATCTCAGCTAAGAGTAGAGATTACAACATGAGATTCATTAGAGGGTCCATATGACCATGGTATGGGAACCTTGCGCTAGCTCGAATGGTGCTAATCTCTTATTAGCTTCGGAGCTCCGAGAGTTCGAAACTCTATAATGTCACAAATTTCCAACCCCAAAACCATCGAATGCCAGATACGCAAAATGTTGTGAGACCCAAAGAGGGTGTTTTTTTTCTATCTGAGAAAAAAATGGAACTTAGAGATGGCCTCCTCCTTATAGAGAGTTGAGAAGAACTCGAGATGATTCCCTCGTGTAATGCAGTGAGAAAGGATATCTGTAGAGTTGGATGTTCCTGTGGCTGAAAACAAGGTGAACATGTGAAATCCCAAAGTGTTGGGTTCATCGTCATGAGAGAGAGATGACTATGATGTATTAGCCTCCTCTGAGTAGAGAGTTGATGAGAAAATCCAAATGACTCTCCTATGTAATGCAGTGGGAAATAAGATTTGTCGAGTGTACATGCCTGTGGAAGAGCACAAGTGAATGTGATCCTAGTGGTTGAGAACTAGTGAAGAAGTGTTTCTTCTATGTAATGTAGTGAGCCAGACATATGGAAATCCCTATGGATGTGCCCCTAGTGGCTGAGAACTAGTGGGTGTATGTTGGCACAGGGGCAACCCAGGGTTCAACATTTTATCAATTCACCAAAAAAACCCTAGCTATCAGCCCTTTCGGCAACACCTGCAAAGCAGGCGAAGTCTCACCTGAGGTAGAGGCATGGGGGGTTATAGGAAGTAGGCATATGTAACCAAGATGGGACATAGATATTTGATAGCAACACTTCACAGATTATTCTATTGACACTACAAGATGATATTCATTAACTCATTAGCTTCATTAACATCGTAGAATGAAACCCTAAGATAGATCGACACAGTAACAGTAAAGATGAAGTACTTCAACCATTTATCACATAGCCATGATTTAGATGTAGCATTCATTCATAAAGAACAAGTAAATAACTAAGAAACATCATATCTATCCATTATACATAATAACAAAATCACTAAGCAAATAAATGACAAACATAACATAGCACAAAGCAAACCAAAGACACAAGATATATGTGGTTCACCCCAGTGTGGGGCTACGTCCACCAACTTCTTTGTCTTCTTTATTATTATTCAATTATCTTAAATTAATCCACTCATATGCATTAATCCACAGAGCCAAGATTCACATAGGATAGGATATCCACGCACTGAGCACTAGAACCTCCTTCCCAAAACTAGGTCATGGCACAAAGCCAACTTCTCTATTGAGCACAGATCCTTACATACATTATTTGTTGCACAAATAAAACCAAAACTACTTTCACTTAGCCTTGCAAGCTATATTCCCCTTTTGCTCCCTAGTATCTCTCTTCTACCATACATTCTCATCTATTTATACTTTTATAATTCATTACAAAAAGGCCTAAACATGGGTAAACCCATGGGCCGACATCCCATAACCCATTACAAAACCCTAATGAACCCCTTGTTGGGTCCACATAGCCCAAAAAACAAGTGAGATATGTGATATTAGCTCTTTCATGGTGCTCTCACGTCGAAGTCCAAAAGGTGGTCCAAACCTGACCAAGGTTTCCTCAAAACTTGATCGAGGGCCAACATGCCCCCAAAACTCACCTGTGTCTCATCTCGAGTCACTCAGGTCTAGGCAATGTCGCTTCGAAGGCCTCGAGCTTCACTCGAGATGCCTAGGATTGCTAATTTGCCTAAGCCTCCTACTCAGTGATCTCCTAGATTGTTTGCATTGTAATAGGCCCTTCCAGGTGTTGTTCGACTGATGCAACCACCTGGTCTAGTTGTGAGCCTTGTCCTTCAATTTCTTCAAACACTTTACAGGATTCATCCTGCATAGGTTGTATTTTCTGTATGACTTCCATTACTCTACCCTGGATGGTAGTGATTTGTTGTTGCACTACGCACTATTCCTATGATCTTTTCATTCCTTCAATTGCGGTGAGGAGCTTCATCTATGCCTGCACGAAGAATGCCTAATGTTGTGCCTCCTGTAGCTACACTTCCAACTTCCTTAGCTCTGGATATTCTATGAGGCATTCATAAGTCTGCGAACTTCTGTTTCTCAACTAATTTCACTCTGAGGTGAGGGACCTTATCCTTATTACTGCGTTCTTAGCAGATTCCTCCCTCTTATCGCGCACTTCTTGCGGGGTGCTTGGTACTGCTTGGACTTCCAACTATGTTATCCTTGCTTGAATCTATTGGATGGTCTCAACGAGCTTCGTCACTTGATCCTCGACCGATTCTTGCTCCTCCTATGCCAATCTTGTCACAGAGTGGTATGATTTATTTACTACCTCTTTGACTATGGCACGTTCTACAAGAAACTGCTCCTTCTCTTTTTGTATATGTACTTTCTCCTCCTGGACCATCGCCTGAAACTCGTATTTTTCATTTTCATAAGAGTTTACACAGTACCACACTACTTGTAGTTGTTCTAAGACTTCCTCTTTCTCTTGTTTCAAGGCTTTTGTAGCCTTCTCACTTTCTTCTTGGACTTTCTGTATTCAAGCCTCAGTCACATCTGCATGTATTATTAGTTGGGTGGGCTCATCCCCCAATTCTGCAACTTGTGATGAAGAAGGCGCAGTAGGTATTGCACTAACTGAATGAATAGCTTGTTGTATTTTCTTTAATTCCTTATTGACCCGTTCATATAGTTCCTTCTTCTTTGTGCCATATCTTTGCAAGATATCCTCTAAAGAATCCTCCATGGCTTCGTGGACTAGATTGATGTCATCTTTTGTGAGTGTGGCCTCCATCTTGGGCTTACTAGTGCGCATCTTCTTTCTTGCTGAAGGTTTCTGCGGTGAAATATTCCTCTTGTGTGGTGTTTCAGTAGGGGGAGTTTTTAGTGGTGTAGCTTCACTTTCACCTTGATTTTCTCCTTCATCCCCTCCTCCTTGTCAAATTGTTCTATCTCCTCCTCCTGGCGAGCTGGATCCATTTCCTTCAGAGGCACTGTCTTCCTCGTCAATATCTATATTCTATACTTCCTCCTTTTTCTTTTTCTTATTCACACTAGATTTTCTAGCATGCTCGACTCGAGTGATCAAGGGGATTCCTATGATGTCGAGGTCAGAGAGTTATGCATCATCGACTAGTATAAGGAAATCCTCCAGCCACTCCTTTGTGATATGCTCCATGTCGTTGTCTATTAGCTTGTAATATCCCTACAACTCTTCCTTGATCTCATCTCTGCGCGCAGTGATATATATAAAATGTTGATCTGCGTGGAACTTCTCAAAAGGTCGGTAGTGGTGCAAGGTGCATGATGTCATGTGAAAAAATGATTCAATGGAAACCTTCAGTTGCTGATAATAGGCATGGAACACAATGTTCAACTGCCATTGCTTCGACATTTTGTTGGTGTACCACAAGGTAGAAAATCTAAAGGCCAACGACTCTGATGGTTCTATCTCTGGGAAGGTGGCTCCTTCAGGAATTTACCAAGTGACAAATGTGATCAACATGAGAAATTAGCTGAAGTGGAACTCATATCCTTGATCCTAAGCTTCACAATAGTCTTTCTCGAGTTTTTTGACGAGGTAACTCGCCCAATTCATTTTCATTCCCTCCACACATTTTCTTGCGAGGTCCACCACAAACCCACTGACCTATGTGGGGTGATTCTTTATCACGAGCTTTCCATATATGAGTTGAAAAGAGAGGTGCACTATGCCATCCTGGATAGAGGATACCTTGTAGCCTCACTTTTCTTTTTCAAATTCACCATATGTTTCCTTGATGTGTTGTGCCAGGGAGCGGTCTGAGGCCTTCCCTGGGTAAAATTTTTGAGGGTCAGGTCCCTTCATGCTTAACCCTGTAATCAAGTGGATCAATGTTGGATCCACAATAATACGTCGTTTGAGCCACAGGTATTCACAATGGTAGCACGACAAGAGGAGTTTAACACAAGCGTTAACCTCCTAGTGATGACCAAAATGGGGAATTTTCATCACATTGAGCACAGTGGACTATGCTAGCTCCTTAATCCATGGCTAGGAGATAATGCGAGGCTTCTTCCTAGTTGACTTTGTCAAGTATCTTTGGGGTGTGAGCATAGTTTAGTTCTTTCTATCTCCAAGGTTGAAGTCGGTGTTCTTCAGCAACGGGATCTGTCCCAAATGTCTCTCGACTACATGTATTCCCTTTGGAATGTACGCGGTGATCAGAGTGTATTTGTAGTCTCTTGGAATGTTGTCGTGATTAACCACTCCATCTAATGGGGGGATATATTCTCGTAAGATCGACGGGATCTGCTTCGCATTAGCTAGATCATTGCGATGCTTACTTCGTTGCTTGGTCGCAGGGTTAGTATGACCAGAATGTCATCCAGTCGACAGGGAAGCCTACAGTCCCCTGGTCGACGATGCCTGTATACCTTCAGACATAGCTCTATCAGCCATAAAATTATTAAGAACCTCCTCGACAGACTTCTCTAACTCAACACCTTCCCTCAACATTCTCACTTTTAAACATACGAGTCAGGGTATGGGAATGGATAGGTGGGGTAGAAAAACAGATGGCGATGTCTAGCTTCTGATAACACAGTTCAACACAAAATCATCTCTCTGATAGCTCAATTAATCACAAGTGGAAAAAATTGGTCCCAACACAATGAACAACGGGTTAAATAAGCGAGTGTCATAACAGATTCCTCCAACAGGATTGGTTGATTCCATCAATGTGAATCTATCTTTCATGGTGCAGTCTAAACATAGAAAATATCATAAATTCATTTTATATTCATTCTAAAGAATCATTCTAATGGTCGGGGCACCTCCAATGATCATATAGCTTCACTAGGGAGAATTCCCATTTTGCGTGGTCTATTTTTTCGATGAGGTTCAAGTCCTGCAAACCTGTCTCCTACAAAGTCTTCCATCTGTTCTTTGTAACTTCCTGTAGATTTTTTAACTTGGAATTCTTCTTCTTGAGCTTCCTTTCCTTCTTTCAGGTGATCTGATTTCATCTAAATGTTTAAGGAATACTCTTTCCATTATTATTCTTATCTTCTCCTAGCGTGGTGACTTCACACTGTTGATGTACTCTCATAGGTTCTGAAGTTAATATCCCTTCTCTTACTACTTCCTGGGTAGATATACTTCTTTCTTGCATGGATAGGCCCTTCAAACCTTCTTGCATTCTGTTATTGGATAAATCGGTAGGTGCAGACACTAACAGATCTCCCTAGATCCACCTGGATCTAGAAAAAAACATAACAGGACATGACTCTTTCCCTAAGTTGCAATCATTGAATCTAATACTAAGATGGAATGAGCGACATACATTTATATCTCTTCCTTAGGTCTTTGTTGTTCCCACTTCGCTTCGGTTCTCTTGTGAAATCAGGTCCAAGACAACACAAACCAACCAAAGTGAAGATAGCAAAGCATATTCAATGTCAACCTATGCATATGATCAAGGATTTACGCAATAAAATAAGAGTGATTTTATGGGAAAGGGACATGTCGTTGTATTATATTAAATGAAAGTAGAAGATACAACCAGATCGCCTTGATGTCGTAAGCTTCCTTTTAGTGACCCTTGGTTCCAAAACACACACTTTCTCTACCTTTGCATGAAGAAGATCCAACACAACTTGAAAGACCAAATAGAGTCTTCAAGCTTCTATCCAAGTAGAGTTCTTCACACTAATCTTTCACCAATTATTCATTCAATCTTTCTTAACCTTTTCCATGAGAAACCTTTCAATATATAGGAGAAGGAGAGATGGTTACATGGATGAGGATGATCCCACTAAATCTAAGAAGTCAGTAGGATGCCAACCATGTGAATGCCAACTCATTTTCTAGAAGATCCCCTTCTAGAACATTCATGGCCTCTTCTCCTTTTCAAGCTTAAAAACAGGTTCGCACCCTATCTATAGAACATACTGTGAACAGTTCGCACCCCAAGTGTAGGTTTCCTATGAGAATGGAGGATTTTCGCACCCTGTAATATAGGCAACCTGTGAACTCATCTTAAAAATGTGTTTTTGGAAGAAGACAACAGTCACTTTTCTCAGGCAAAACGTCCTTGTGGGAGCCTGAGTACATCACTAGTAGAGACATCACTAGAGTGACCAAAATCATGTGTAACACATTCTTTCAATATTTCTAGCTAATTCTCTTTCCTTCTTTTACTTCAACTTATCCTCTTGTTCTTGTATTAGTCGATCTATTTTTCTTTCTATGAAATCCCTTAGTTCTTTATTTTTCTTCTCTGTAGCTTCCTCCTCTGCTTTCCTCCTAATCTGATCTTTCACAATCCAAGTCTTATGTAACAAAATTGGGAAAGGAGCATTTTCTCAACAAACTTAATGAATTCAAATTCCTCTTCAGTCGATATTCAATGAATAGTAATAGGTACTTTAGTAACTCTTCCACATAGGGTTATCATCTTTCCTTTAAACAAGCCTATCTTTCCCAATCAAGGTACCACAGCAGGATTTCCCAAAATTTCCCAAGTTTCTTCTGTCATAATATTTACTTGTGTTTCTTCAGCCAAGACACAGTTTATGTCGAAGTCTTCTATTCTTTCACCTAAGCGTTGTTTTACATTCAGGATCTCTGGTAAACTAACATCTTTGTGATCGTCCATCATTTATTTCAACTGTAATAATGTAGTGTGAACTTTCTTTGATTCTTTCTCTTCCTGATTCTCTAACATTCTCTTAGTCTCTTGAATCCTTCATAATTTTCTTGTCTCATGTTTATCCTTTCAACTTTAGCAATCATTGTTTTCACCCAATTCGTCACTTGGTGAGCAAATAAAGGGTGCTTACATGCCCAGTTGGGTCTTGCTGAGCATGACAGTTGTAGAGGAAAGGGTTAGAAAAAGAACAACAAAACTATAAATAAGAATTAAATTAAAATAAACTAAAACTATGAGCATATGGATAAAGAAATAAAAACATAAAAAGACCAATATCACCAATGTTTTGAGCTGGTCTATTGATGAAATCAAAGCACAATGAAGAAAGGGAACTATGGTTCCTTCTTCCTCCAAAGGAAGGCTATTGAGGCCCTCACAAACTTGCTCTCCTTACAATAAGAAAATGAGAATGATGGTGAAAGAATTCCAAGCACATCCACTCAATTTAGAGGTGGATAGCTCAATGAAATGGTGTCAAAGGTGTTATTGTCAAGGAGTGAGTCCTTAAAACAATCTAGGCAGCATAACCTTACATGAAATTCCTTGAGAAAATGATGTTTCCTCATGGATTTTTATAGCATAGCATTGGGTGATTATGTAACTCCTTTGAGGTGTAAAAAGGGGCTCTTTAGGGCTTAATTAGGTCTTTGACCAGCCTACCATGCGGATTCAGCTCAGATTTGGGAGTCAAATCATCTTGGGAGCTGATCCATAAGTGGTTGGGAGGCCGACCAATTCCATAAATGCGTCGTTTAGCAGGTGTGCGGGTTTTTGCGCCAATAGCCGCGCATCGTGCATCCATGCGTGCATTGTACGTTCCTGTTCCACGCATATGCACGCGTGCCCAACTTCTGTAAAGCACCCTTTAATTTTTGGTTACTTTGTATAGTTTTTGACCCTTTTTCAATGCTGTGAAATCAATTCAGTGCCATGAATGACTTCATTCCTGTTTGACGATGCTGAGTTCTTGTCACCATGTGCGGACGAAATTTCAGTGATAACAGATGCCCCCTGATGGATGAGGTTAGGAGCATACGTATAGCCGAAATCCATCAACGTTTCTTTTACTGAGAATGGTGTTGTAAGAGAGAGCAATAGTGAGACCGTGTAGAGCAATCCTTTGGAGAAGAAAGGAACCGGTAGAACCCAACCTTCCAGAAGGTGTGTAACCATATACAACTGTGTACAAATGAGGCGGGCATGCCCCATGCTCGTGTTATGTAACTCTGACAAAAGATGATGGAAGTGTTGGTGTGGATGACTGCAGCGCCCTCGGGGGCGGTAATAATAAAGGCAGAAGACCATTCTGCAAAGGAATATACTCTGAACAAATAGGCAATGATCGTGGTAGTAAACAACGATGATGATGTGTGCATTGATGGCCCTACCAGGTTCATAGGTCTTCGGAAAATGATAAAAAGAACTGCAATAGTCGCAAAGTAAGACCCACCATAACATGAGAAAGTGTTGGAGTTGAATGTCATGGGGGCCAACGACAGCAGGGAGCAATGGTGTTTCACCCTGTGTCGTCCGAGATCTCTCATTAAATGGAGAATGAGAATCAAGATAATGTCGCCCTTCTGGAAAAAGTGTGTTGTTGTTGACATAAGGGGAATGCAACTCCCAGAGGCAAAGGGCTCCATAGAATATACTGAGGTGAGGAAGTGGCATATGTACATGGACGAAGTCAAAAAGTGGGAAGACTCAAGACTGCCCTTGGTTGGAGGGTGGATGATACAATGAGTGGCTGCAACCGTGTGACAAGGTCAAGTGTCAGGGGGATGCCAAGATCGAGGATAAGTTGTGCCAGAGGCGGGACAAGGTGAACAAATTCAGAGGGTAAAGGTAAGTGACCTGGGTAGTACTATGAAGATATGGACAATGCTAGCAAGGGAAGATGAGAAGAAATGCTCCAACCAAGGGTGACATGGGTTGCATGTGGCCAAAAAGGAAGCAAGTCGCCAATGGTGACGACAAAAGAAAATGTAATGACTGAAAATAAAGGCGTTTGTACTATAAATAATGAATAATTTGGAAAAAATGTACAAATACAGAAACGGGTGCCCCAGTGTGAAATGCGTGCCCCATGGAGGGCAGAATTGTCTTGGAAAACTGATGAAGGGTGGGGGCCCCATTGGTGAGTTTATGTATGAGGTAGGTGAAATGAGGGTAGGTTCACAGATGGGAAAACTGATTGTGGATGAAATGGAGGGTTCATGATACTGCAGAGATGCAGGTAAAAATAGAACCATAAAGAGATAATCTGGGAGTCTAGGTGGGAAAGCTAGCAAAATGAGGAGAAGGAGTATGTGGTTGATTCACGACATGATGAAAGACTATCGGGACTCCCATCCCTAAAGGGTAATGAAGAACAATATGAGTGTCAACAGTGCCAAAAGGTGCTATGAATGGGACAACTCATGTGGGTGTGAATGCTACCGGGTGACAGTACCAAAGATGCAAATGGAGGCATGGGTACTGTAGAGCCGAAAATGAGGATCCTAAAGGCCAATATCAGGGGGTGTGACTGGAAATGTAAATGCAATTCAATGGGAGAGACTACATGCCAGTGCTGGATATATACCTGAAGGGATGATGTTGATGACCGATGAGAAAGTACCTGTGCACATAACAACCAAATACCCAAAGTGAACAATATCTGAAGAGAATCAAAGATATGAGCATGTATTTGACAAATGTGACAATGCGTGTGTGTACCTGACCATGATATGAAAAAAAGGTGCCCCGGGGGCTCGAGATGGAAAGTGACCCAGGAACAGCTATGATGTAGGTGGCGGGACGCTGATCCCGTGGCTAAAGACGGTTCGAAAAATGGACACCTTGGGCTCCCGAAATGGTGAGTGGAAGTTTGGAAAAAGGCCTATATATAGCTGTAGGGCCCACATTGCCACCTCATTTGTACCTACTGCAACAGTGACTGGACGAGCAGATTTCAGAGGATATTTGGTGATTCAGGGAGGACGAGGCGGCCGATCAACGTTCTACGAGTTTCAGGTTAGTGGTCTGATCGTCCTGCATAGAACTAGATTTCCAATTTTTGGGCAGGGTAGGTACGGGGGGGCGTACAGGGGATTTGAGGGGTTTTTTGATAGGATGTGGGCCCACATGTGCAAGTGATCTGGTGGAAGGCGTGCATAGGCACGCGCCGCCTGTCCACCGAATACACGTGCATGGATGCGCGATAGAAATAATTTAAGGCGCGCCCTAGGCGCGCACCTGTGATGTGAACAGGCATGCACCAGTGCGCTCCTGTGATGTGAATAGGCGCGCACCAGAGCACGCCTGTGAGTTGGACAGGAGCACTCTTGAGCATGGCTGTATTATGGACAGGCGCGCTCAAGAGAGCGCCTGTGCAGTGAAAAGGTGCATATTTGTGCGTGCCTGTATAGTGAACAGGAGCGCATATGTGCGCGCCTGTGGGTGAAAAAACCGTGTCTTTAAGGCAAGGTTTTAAGGGTAAAAAATGAGTCTTTTTGATGCATTTGGTGGTTGCATAAGTTGATATAGGACTCTGTGTTGTGTGCAGGTGGCCAGCAGTGACTATGGCAGTTCAGTGGCGTGAGCGAGACTGGTCGCAGTTGCAAGATGTTGTGGCCAATGCAGGGCCTAAGGTGCGAGCGACTTTAGCAACCTGTGGGTTGCTAAAGTTCTTTGAGTGCCCATTGATATAGGCATAGGAGTACTTGCTAAATTTCTTGCTCCAGATGTGGAGTCCGGAGCTGCACTGCTTCCTCGTGCAAGGAGAGAAGATCCCCTTCACTGTGGTGGAGGATGTCTATTTTTTGACTGGGCTCCCCTTTCGAGGCACGCCCTTACTGGCAGAGCCTGTGCTGCCAAGGGATATAGCCCTGGTGACGATTTCCAAGTGATATTGCTCAGGCGAGAACTTTATGTCAGGGACGGTGGTGAGCATCAATGCCATTGATGCCTTAGCACATCATTGTATAGCGGCGATGATTGTTCATGTGTATGGGTCACTGGCGACCCAATGGATTAGTGGTGGCCAGCTACTGGTGCTGGAGAGGGTGGTGGTGGGCCGTGAGTGGTTCACATGGGGTCTTACACTTCATGCGTGGATGATCACGCAGTTGGACCGTTGTCGGTCCACAGGTATAGGAGAGTTTGTGTTTGGCTCGCTCCTGGTAGCCTAGTTTTTGGAGAGGGTGCCGATGCTGCACCCAAGGGTTCTGCTAGAGGCACCTGGGGCACGAGAGCCGCGATTGAGGCAGTGGTCCGCAGTTTTGGCTCACCACGGTGGTGGCGAAGATGGCCATTATTTTACGGCGCAGGCGGCGCAGATATGGTGGCAGATGTCGCAGGTCATACTTCGGTACCCCTATGCTGGGGTGGACTTCCGGGGGGACCCGAACATGGTGATGCCTCCTTGGGAGGTTTTTGATAATCGAGGTATGTTGAGTTTGTGTATGTTGTTGATTTATGTTATGTTTTGAGATATCAGTCCATATGTATGTGATATAGATTCTGATACGATATGCTATTGTTGTTTGTTGCATGTGCAGATGTGGCACCTCGCGGGTGCGAGGTGGAGTTGCAGAGAGTGTCGGTTCAGTGAGAGCCGGAGAGACTGTCGCGTGGCGAGAGGCATCAGCAGGATGAGGCTGCGGGGTGACCAGTAGAGCCCGAGAGGGCAGCGAGGAGGCATCGGTTCGACGATCCCGGTGTAGGGCCATCACATGCTCCTTCGGCGACAGCCGGAGCGTATTTTGTTGATATACGCCGTCGTTTGGAGACGGTGTTACAGGACGTTCCTGAGGGCATGTGGATATGCATCCAGGATGAGGGATTCCTGGAGCAGTGCATAGGAGTACCACCACCATGGAGGTCTATAGTGCGACGAGAAGCTGTGCTTGCCGCTATGCCTAGTGGACGCCTGCCACCAGGGCAGGAGGGTCCTATGGGTGTGCCACCACCACCGCCTGGGGCAGGTGGGGGTGGGCCGCCACCTCCTCTTGAGGGAGGAGTAGGTGGGGGGGCGATAGAGGCCCCCTAATGTATGATGTACACCTTTTTTTATTGTATATAGGCTGGTGAGCTGAGTTTTTGTACCGAGGTGTGGCACTGACTTGCGGGCATATGTATTTTTGTATGTAAATATGCAGATGGCCTGATGGTATGATATATATATATATATATATGAGTATACATATTTTTTGAGATCCTGATGTTGTCTACATGTGTGTTGCTTTTGATGATGATGATGTCTTTTTTATGTATATGCTGTGACAGGAGGTATGAGATGTTTTATGTATGTGTAGCTTGATGTGATATATGCCAATCTAACACCATGTTAGCTATTTCATCTGTTGTTTTATTCAATTGTCTTGAAATATGTGTAAATGTAATGGAATCAAAATGTCAAGATAAGAGCCTAACCTGCAGGTATTTGCAAAAGAGGCATGGATCGCGTACACGGTATACATTGTTGAGATGGAGAACGACTAGTTGAGAGTCGAGGAAGATGCTAAGGTGATGAATATGATGACGTTGGGTGTCGGCCAGGAGGCCAATGACCGTAGTGTATTCGGCTTGGTTGTTGGTTGTTGGCCCCAAACAGATGCCACTTGAATGTAGCATTTCATGTGAGGGGGTGTAGAGAGCCCAAGCAACCGAAGCGAGATTTTGTGTCCAACGGCTGGCACCATCGACGTAACCAATATGGTAGGCGGGTGGAGGAAGCATCTGTCAATAGCACAAAGGATAGTTTTAGACGAAAGGGTAGGAGAAAAAAGATTAAAAAATGCTAGAAAAGAAAATAACCTAAAGTAGCTTGACTACGTTTAAGCATAAAATTTCTTGAGATACAACCCATTGATGGGTTCTTTGAGGGAGAGGCCTTCGGGGGAGGCCAAGATGTATGCGCCTTTGGTGAGGCAGTGTTGGATGATGTAAGGGTCATGCCAAAGTGATTCGAATTTTCCATGGCCAAAGGTATCATGGGCGATATTATAGGCCAGGACGAGGTCGCCTTCTCAGAATGAACGAAGGTTGACATGCCGATCAAAGGTAGCTTTGGATCATTTTTTAGCTGCCTCGTTGTTCTGTAATGAAGATCGACGATCTTCATCTAGAGACTCCAAGTTCAGCAAGCGCTGCTCTATTGGAGCAGTTTTAGGTAAAAGCTCAATTGTGGTGCATAGGGTGGGAATTTTGCACTCGATGGGAAGAGTTGCCTCGACCCCATGGACTAAATGAAATGGTGTGAAACCTGTAGCAGTCTTTACTACCATTCGATAAGCCCATAGCGCAGAAAATAACATATGATGCCAATTGTTTTTATGTTTATTAATTGTGTGCTGTAACATGGTCTTGAGGACTTTGTTTACTGCCTCGACCTGTCCGTTTGACTGAGGGTGATATGGAAAGGCAAACTCATGAGAGAAGCCTAGTCGAGATGAGAGTTCAACGAAGATCTCAGTTTCGAAGTGTTTCCCGTGGTCAGAAACAAGTTGGAGTGGTACTCCAAAACGGGATATGACGTGGTTAAAGAGGAAACGCGTTGCAATGTTAGCGGTGTTTTTGAAAGTGGGCATAGCTTCGGCCCATTTGGTGAAGTAATCAATGGCGACAACAATGTATTTGTGGCCATTGCTGGAGGGGGGATTACAAGTCATAAATTTGATGCCCCATTTACAAAAGGGGCCCGCAGTAATGACAGGGTGAAGAAGAGCGGGGCGAGCACAGGCTTTGTTGGCATAGAGCTGACATTGCTTGCATCGTTTCATGGCATGAATGCAATCATGAAACAGGGTAGGCCAAAAGTAACCATCCCAGATAATCTTTTGAGCAGTGGAGATACCCAAAAGATGGCCACCGCATGCGCCGCTGTGGCAGTCGTTTAAGACTCTGTCGGCTTCATCAATAGTCAGGCATCGATGAAGGATGGTGTCGATGCCCCTCCGATATAGGATGTCTCCAATGAGGAGATAGCGAGGGGCCTGATGGTGTATGCGCCGACGATCATCTCATGATAAGTGGTTACCGAAATTTTGAGTTCGTAGGTAGACAAGAAGGTCGCCATACCAAGGATCATCGGAAGCGATGTAAAAGAGATGTTCGTCAGGAAAGTCGGTGTTGATGGGGGCACTGGTGTTGTTAGAGGGGAGGGTCATGACAAGTTCAGCGAGAACGAGGGCCTTCTTACTCTTAGGTGTTGAGAATTCGAGATCGTACTCTTGAAGGATAACGATCCATCGAGTGAATTTTCCGTTAATTTGACGACGGCTGAGTAAATATTGCATAGGGTTGGAATCTGCGATGACCTTGGTGGTGCGAAGCAGAATGTAATGGCGCAGTTTCTGGACTGCGAGGACAACGGCAAGAGCAAGTTTCTATTCGTGTTTATACTTCAAGGGTGGCCTTGAGAGGTTCTTACTAACGTAGTAAATGACGTGCTCACGATTGTCATCTCCGAGCTGGACGAGGACACTGGCTACTGATACAGCTGATGTTGATACGTAGAGGATGTAGTCGCGATTATAGTCAGGCTCACTAATCAAAGGTGCATTAGAAAGTGCTATTTTAAGATCGTCAAATGACTGTTGGGCATAGTCGTCCCAATGAAAATGGATGTCGTGATGTAGTAAGTGAAGGAAACCATGTGCGTGGATGGCGTAATCAAGAACAAAGCATCTAAGAAAGTTAGATTTGCCTTGTAGACTCTGAAGTTGTCGTAAATTCCGAGGAGGTGGATTTTTGGTGATAGCTTTGACTTTAAGGGGGTCTACAGTAATACCGCTTTGGGAAACAATAAAACTGAGGAGGCACCCTGCGGTGACGCAGAACACACACTTGAGAGGGTTCAAGCAGATGTTGTACTGACGACACCGTTGAAAGATGATTCGTAAATCATCGAGGTGTTGGGTGCGTTTCTTGGATCGAGCAGTGAGGTCATCCAAGTAGGCAAGGATGATTGCAGCCAGATCGTGAAAAATATATGTCATGGCCTGCTGGAAAGTTGTGCCAGCATTTTTCAAGCCGAACGGAATGACACGATATGAAAAAGTACCCCATGGGGTAATGAATGCGGTTTTGTACTGATCGGCTGGGTGGATTTGAATTTGGTTATAGCTAGAGAATCTGTCCATAAAGGAGAGAGCCTTGTGGTCGGTGCAGTCGTCGATAATTTGATCGATGAAAGGCGTTGGAAAGTTGTCTTTTGGACATGCATTATTGAGATCGCGAAAGTCAGTGCAGACGCGAATAGTGCCCTATTTTTTGTCGACGGGTACAGGGTTGGAAACCCATGATGTGTAGGCGATGGGGTAAATAAATCCTTCCGAACGTAATTTATCAATTTCAGCTTTGATGGCCGCGACTTTGGATGGGTGTAGCGGTCGTTGTTTCTGGCGAACTGGTGCGATGTCGGGCCAGGTGTCGATGCGATGCTCGACAATATAAGGATCAAGGACAGGCATCTCTATGTATGACTAGGTGAAAATATCCTTGTATTCTTGGAAGAGGGCTTTATATGCGGTGATTTCCTGAGGAGTGCAAGAAGCTCCAATGATGATTTCTTCGACGATGCCATTTTTAATGGAAATGTCGATTTTGATGGTTGGGGAAATGTTAGCCAGATTACCTTCTTCAAAAGCGTTAGGTGCAGGGATGGGGTTATTGAACCAATCGATAGTCCCGGATGGGATAAAATCTTTGGTTTCGACTGCGTAAATGGGGTTATGGCTAGGAGGCATGGGGGCTTCCTGCGGAAGGAAGAGAGCGCGATGATGTAGTGCGTCCCAGGGAGAGTCCGAGCATTGTAGCTCTTCCAGTATTTCTTCGTCATATTGGAAACGACGGGAATATAATGGATCATGCAGAGTGATCTCAGTGATAGTGTGATTTCCCCTTGCTGAAGAAGCCGAGGGGGAAATGCTAGGAGATGGTGAGGGTTCACTCGTCATGACCCATATGTTGAAGTAATAAGGGGGACCCGTGGTGGTTGGGTGAAGAGTCTTCGTAGGGGAATGAGCAGGAGAGTTGGGGGGGTTGTGGGGTAAATCCTCAGAGGTGTTATGTAAGAACCATGGAGGCGTTGGGAGTGCCTCAGGCTCTGGAGAAATGACATGAAGATCCTCGAGTGGTGAGGAAAGTTCAATTACCACCACTGCAGGTTGGTGATGCAGAGTTAATTGACATTGCTTGTACACAAGGATCATAGGACATTGGTATGTGAGATGATCCAACGAATCATAGAGGGAACACGGGCATCTCAAACGTTCATTGATGGAAGTGGTGACATAACGAATGTCAGTGATGTTTGTTGTAGAGGACGTAGCAGGGCGTGGGTTGTTCTGAAAGTTATGGTGTACAACAGCTAATGTCTGTCAGAAACGTGGTAGTGCTGGGTAATGATGGGTGTAATGGCCATGCTTGGAACAAATATCACACGTGAATTTGGTCCTCAACCCTTTACTACTGGAAGGTTGGGTGGTAGCAGTAGGACTAGAAGTAGTGATGGGTGTTGTGGGAGTGTGATTGAGGGGAATCAAATTTTGTAATTCTGGTAGTGATGGGCAGTTGTTGGTTTGGTGACCCTCTTTCTCACATAGTGTGCAAGGTGGTGGGATGCATGGAGGAAGTGGAGCTGTGGGCTCCTTCTTCTTTCTCCTCCCCCCAGCTGGAGCAGGGGGGTAGGGAGTATGGGGGTAGTGGGGGTGAGGACGGGAATCGTCATGGGGAAGCCTTCCTGTGGCGGAAGGGATGGGTGAGGGACCATCTCAGGTGGATGTAAATACCACACTGGGATTTCTAACACCATATTAGGTAGTGTGAGTGTTGCGGCTACCTGGAAAGATTCTATACTGGGTGGAGGGTAAAAGAAGGGAATTTGAGTGAGGGGTTGGGGGATTGTTTCCCGACTGGTACTATGACCCTGGGGGGATGTGGATTCATGGATGGTTGGGTCCAACGAGTGCGCAGGAGGCTCCGGCTGGAGTGGTTCTGCGACTATTGAGATTTCAAGAATGACTGAAACCTCCTGAGGAGGAAGAGAATCCCCCATGTGAGTTCCTTTAGATGAGATGACGCATACTTGATTAGGGGGAAGGAGTGGTGGTGCTCCATGGTATGTCCCTAATAAGGATGGATCTTTGAAAATCCTAGGACCCATCTCTACGAGTGGGTAGGTGTCCCGGTTTGTGTGAATGAGGGGAAGAATGTTATCGAGATTGGTAGATGGGTTAGGTTCATAATGCGAGACTTGGTCGATGGTCACAATCTTTCCGTTGTGAGGGAACATGATTGTCCGAAAGACGGAAGATGCCACTGCCTTCATAGAATACATGTAGCTACATCCAAACAAGATATTGTAAACGAGTGGAGCGTCAATAACTTCTATGTCAATGAGAATAGTTTTTCCCCCGAGTTCCACGGAGACATTTTGGAAGAGCCCTTCAGGAGATGATGGTCGTCCGTCATAAGCTCGTAATGTGATGGTGGAGGGTATGAGTTCTGGGGAACCAAGCTTCTGCCATACTGTTTTGGACATGATGCATGTAGATGCTCCTTCATCGATAATACACTGATGAACGGTGATGTTCCATATTTTTACTGGTATTTGAATAGCGACCAAGGTGGGAAAACGAGGTTCGCAGCTATCAAGGTCGAAGGTGATGAGTCGAGTATCGGCAGGATAGACTTCCCCCAAGGAGGAAAGTAGTGATTTCCACTGTGTAGGACAAGTCTGGAGGACTTCCAATACTGACATGGCAGCCAGGGATTGCACTAAGTCGTCTACCAAGCTATAATTATGAGCTGCCCTAGCCTGTGGGTTGTGAACATTCCTGCGCAATGGGATGCGAGGGATGCATAATGGGGGTTCAGAGGAAGGGAGAGGGATCACCAATGGGGGTCCCATCAGTGTAGGGTTTGTCTCTGGAGAGATAGGAGTAGACTTAGCTGGTGTCTGATACTGACGATTCCGTGTTTGCAGAAGGATTTCTTCCTCACAGGTGAGGAGAATCGTTCGCTCTGTTGGATTGTTAGGGTTGTGGTATGGACTCACCGGAGGTGGGGGATGCTGCGTGTCTTGTTGGGTGTTTATTACACCTTGATGTGGGATAGGATTTTGCATCATGGCGGGAGGGGGGTGTTGCACATACTGTTGTGGCACCTATTGAGGGGCAGTTTGTGCAAGGGTATGGGGAAGACTCCCCGAGTCTTTCAACCATTTGAAATCAGTGATCTAGGGGAAATGGTGAGTGTAATGACTGAACTCGCCACAAAGAGCACAAGGGTGGATAGTTTTAACATTATTTCTCCCTTGGCATTTGTTGTTATTTCCCCCTTGGGGGTTTTGGTTCCCTTGGTTCTGATTGCCCCCAGTGGGTTGGTGTTGTGGGGGTTGATTCCCGCCTTGACTAGGGTTATTGTTATTCTTGTTCCTTCCTTTCTTCTTGGCATTGTTCGAAGGATGAGTTGGGTTGGTTGTTTTCAACTGGTCAAAATTTTGGTATTGTTGAGCAGCAGAGGGTTGAACAAAATTTACCCCTGCATGTGGATGTGGGGGAGCCATGGGTTGTGGGGGACCAAGAAACAGGAAGTATGGATTCTGTGGTGGTACCGATCTGTAAGGTACATAGGAAGGCGTAGCACTTTCACTAGTCCTATAAGTTGATGTTGAGGGGGTACCACTGGTTATGGGAAGAGGTGGATGTATGGGAGGTGTCGGTGGTGGTCCACTAATGGGTGGGGGTATAGCAACAGGATATGGCTGTTGATAAGGGGGTGGGGGGTAGTATGAAGTGCCCCTGTAGGCCAGTAGGTATTGAGGTGTTCCATACATCGGTGGTGGTTGGGGTTGTGAACCATGGTGTGTGGTGGCACCTATTAGTCCGTCTTTTGAATGAGACATCCCAGCTTTGTCTTGGCCAAATGGCACAGGTTTTGGAAGTTCAGGAAGTACCGTGTATAAGTACCCTGACTGTGCATAAATGAGATCATATTGTTGGTCTTTACTAATGGATTCCTCTTCAGATTGCGGGAAGGTGGAAGCGACATCATTTCCAATGAGAGAGATAAGTGATCTAAGAAACCAGTCGAGACATTGCTGCTTGGTGGTTTCTGCTTTACACAAACTACGTCGCCTATGCCACTCATGAATGTGGTCAGCGATGTGGGTGGCTGAGGTCTATTTGAAGTTAGAAAGTAGTTCTAGACCATTTTCATGGTAGATGGGTAATTGGAAGAAAGTTAAAAATGATTTGGCCAATGACTCAAAGGTTGTGTGGGACCCTGATTTTTCTTCGACATACCATTTGGCTGATGGGCCAGTAAGTGTGCGTTGAAATAATCGCAGTCTGATGGAGTCATCCATAATGATATTAGAATAGCACCATAGGTGAAAGGTCATGACGTGGTTGGCGGGGTCATCCCCCGCCTTTCCTTCAAACTTTGGTATATCTGAAGGAAGTTTTGTTGGCATTGCAGGCCATGTGGTGTCATGCAGTATAGGATCATTGGTAAGCTTGGTGAGATCCGGTATGTTGAGAGAGGCCAAATATGGCATCTGTAATGGGGTGGCAGGATTAGTTCCATCCATAGTGTTTTTTGAACCTGACCCTTGATGGGGACTAGGTGGGTTGGTGCTCCCTCCTTTAGAGGAAGTGGGTCCCCCGCTTCCGTGCAAAGGAGAGCGAGTGAATGGATGACCTTGGGCAGTTGACCCAAGTAAGGTAGAACCAAGCAAAGTTGATCCTAAGATTGTAGCACTCACAGGAGTGTGTGAAGGAGGTACTGATGAATGGGTACGACCAGATACTCCTCCTAAGATAGGAGGGAGGTTGAGCAAGCGTCATGAACGACGGGGGTTCTGTGGTTCCCCTATGATGTCAGACTAGTTGTGTGAAAATGTGTGCAACAAGTGGTGAGAGAAATATAGAAACAAGAATCTTTGTTGTGACTATTTTACACAATATATATATCAAATTCAAATTGTAATCAGATGTGCGTCATACATAAATGAGAAAGAAGCATATATGTGGGTAAATGGGTTTTGTCCACGTGGGGAAAAAATAAAGAAAATTCTCGTTTCCTAAAAGACGTAATGTCCTTCCTCTCAAATGGCACTGGACCTTCCAATAGTACTCAACAGTGGGGTCTGAAGTCACCAGAAGAGAAACTAGTGAAGGATGAAACAATTGGTTATAATGAGGGGTAGAGGGGGCATATCCCAAAAGAGCTGGCAATATTTCCCAATAGCCACACAAAATCCAATTAAGGTGCGATTGCAGCCCACAATCACCACCTGGGTAGATGTCCTAAAGTTGGTCACTAGGTACCTCAGTCCAAGTGCGGCATTTAGATTTTCGGCCTAAGAAATGGGTCACGGGATGGATCCCATCCAAGAGGTGGGTGCCTCAAGGGGGGATGCACAGAACAACCGGACCTCGTCCTTCGACCCTTCACGGGTATCTCCCTGCCTTATGGTGATTGGAACACTGGACTTGGAGGATTTGAAGTTCCCTATTTGTCAACTTCTATGTTTGAAAATGTGAGAACCAGATAACGGGGATTTATTTGGATGCCTATCCCCGGAATCCTACCTAGACTAAAAACTTCTTTTGGCACCTCCTATGGAGGAAAACTTAGTGAGTTTTTTAGAAAGTTTTTAGGTGAAGTTGTTTTGTGAGGTTGGGGGTGAAAACCAACCTCGTTTGATTAGAAGTGGGAGTGGATAGTCCTATTAAGAAAAGATGGGGTGTTTTCGGAATCCCTTTGGAGGAAACCTACTTAGACCTCCACGTTTCGAGAAGAGTCTATATGAGTGAAAAAAGTGACTTTTGTGTGTGAGTGAAAATGCGCCAAATTTTAGTTAATTTAGATGTTGCCTTGTTGCATGTGGACTTCGCTTGGTCCTTACAAGAGTGTGATTACCTAATTAGCTAGATGTCATTGGTACAACCTTTCAAAATTTTAAAAGCCCTAGGAAACTAGCATGTGGACATGTGGCCCGTTACTATCCTTTAACTCCCTATGTGTGAGTTAATCTAGAAAAAGCATGAAACTATCCTAGATTGAACATGTGGGCATGTGTGGGCCCATTGCAAACCTTTAAACTCTCCTAGTTTTTTGATCTAAGAAAGCAAAAATTCCAACCACTATCCTACTTTTGTGACATGTGGGCATGTATGGGCCCATTCCAAATTTGGGATATGTTTGAAAAATGAAACTAAGAGGGGTCCCAAAAGGGCCTTTGTCCTCTCCTAAAGGTTTGGAAATTTTGTCAAGGGAGATGAGATTGTTTTCGCAATCTTTTTCTGGTTCTCAAGATCACTCGAAGGCGCAAGAGAAGAGCATACTCAAGGATTGCTACTTCAATTTCTAGTCCCAAATGTGAGTTAGGTGTGATTAAGTATGATTGTCCAACTTAGATTATAAATCAAAGCAAGCCATCCATGTGGGAAAAAGCAAATAAGGGAAAATGATTTTTATCCACCTAAGTGCCTATGTTTGTTTGATTATCCCCTTTATAAGTTGAGGGGTCTAAGTGGTGCAGTATTTAGAGAATGCATAACATCATTCTTAAGAAGGAAAATAAATTTCCCCACATCCCAAGACCTTACAATGTGAAATTTATTTCAGATGTGCGGCCTCTAGTGTAGACAGAAGCGCATAAAGTGCCTGCACGCTAGCCGAGTTGAGTCCGAAAGCGCATGTGCACATAGCAAAGCTACTATTCAGGCACATGCGCGCATGATGCACATCTATGGGATGGAATACCTGCGCACCTTTGACAAGAGACCGAGAAAGAAAATCCGGATGGATTTCTCCCAATTCTCTTGTGAATTGACTGGTTAGCAGGTCGACAGAGGCCGGTTTGTGTCCCTACAAGTTAATGAAACCAAAAGGAAAGCAAAATAAACCCAAATGAGGGAGGAATTGATACCTTCTCCCCAGTATGGTCGTTAATCTGTTTGCACCCAATTCATCACTTGGTGAGCAAATAAAGGGTGCTTACATGCCCAGTTGGGTCTTGCTGATCATGACAGCTGTAGAGGAAAGGGTTAGAAAAAGAACAACAAAACTATAAATAAGAATTAAATTAAAATAAACTAAAACTATGAGCATATGGATAAATAAATAAAAACATAAAAAGACCAATATCACCAATGTTTTGAGCTGGTCTATTGATGAAATCAAAGTACAATGAAGAAAGGGAACTATGGTTCCTTCTTCCTCCAAAGGAAGGCTCTTGAGGCCCTCACAAACTTTCTCTCCTTACAATAAGAAAATGAGAATGACGGTGAAAGAATTCCAAGCACATCCACTCAATGTAGAGGTGGATAGCTCAATGAAATGGTGCCAAAGGTGTAATTGTCAAGGAGTGAGTCCTTAAAACAATCTAGGCAACATAACCTTACATGAAATTTCTTGAGAAAATGATGTTTCTTCATGGATTTTTATAGCATAGCATTGGGTTATTATGTAACTCCTTTGAGGTGTGAAAAGGGGCTCTTTAGGGCTTAATTAGGTCTTTGACCAGCCTACCATGCGGATTCAGCTCAGATTTGGGAGTCAAATAGGCTTGGGAGCTGATCCATAAGTGGTTGAGAGGCCGACCAATTCCATAAATGCGTCGTTTAGCAGGTGCGTGGGTTTTTGCACCAACAGTCGTGCATCGTGCGCGCATTGTACATTCTTGTTCTGCGCATATGCGCACGCACCCAACTTCTATAAAGCGCCCTTCAATTTTTGGTTACTTTGTATAGTTTTTGACCCTTTTGCAATGCTGTGAAATTAATTCAGTGCCATGAATGACTTCATTCCTGTTTGATGATGCTGAGTTCTTGTCACCATGTGCGGACGAAATTTCAGTGATAACAATCAGCTTTGGACAATGCTCAACCTCATGACCAACAATTTTACAACAAAGACAAATAGGACCTATACCAAGGCATTCCTTAGCAAGATGTCCTGGTCTTCTACATTTAAAACATAATGTCAATCCTCTGTTTCTTTTGTGTGTTCCCCAACCCCTCCCATACTACGCACTAGGATCACAGTACTCGACCTGCAATCTACAAAAAATCTTTCTAGGTTCTTGCATCCACTTACTAGTCCAAAAATTCTTTCTATGCATAGGAATAACATATCTTTATTCATTTCTATTATCTTTACTTATATCAACTCTTTCTTCCAACTGCACCCTAGATTTCAGACTAGGGAAAAATCTGTTAAACATACTTAAATTCATGCTTTCGAAACAAAAATTTTCACTTATCTTACTCTTATCAAAGAACAAAGCTTTACCTCTTTTAAGATTTGACCTATTTTCTTGATATCAGATTTCTCTCTTAGCATAGATCTTTGAGAGTCAATTAGAGTACTGTGCACTTCAAAAACAAATCTACGCACATAGCTTCTCTTTTCTTCAGTTCCCAGCAATCACAATTTCAGTCTAGACAACGTAAGCATTTGTTGGCATAGGGGCAGACCCAGGGTTCAACGCTTCAACGGTGCACCAAAAAAACCCTAACCACTAGCCCTTTAGGCAACACCTGCAAAGCAAGCGAAGTCTCACCCCAGGTAGAGGCAGGGGGGGTTATAGGATGTACGCATCTGTAACCAACATGGGACACAGATCTCTGATAGAATCACTTTGCATATTATTTTATTAACACTAAAATATGATACTCATTAACTCATTAGCTTCATTAACATCGCAGGACAAAACCCTAAGATATATCAACCTAGTAACAATAAGTATTAATTACTTCAACCATTTAGCACATAGCCGTGAGTTATATATAGCATTCATTCATAAATAACAAGTAAAGCACTAAGCAACATCAGATCTATCCATTACATATAACAACAAAATCACTAAGAAGATAAATGACAAACACAACATAGCACAAAGAACATCGAAGACACAAGATATACGTGGTTCACCCCAGTGTGGGGCTATGTCCACCAACTACTTTGTCTTCTCTATTATTAATCAATTCTCTTACATTCATCGACTCCTATGCACTAAGACACATACCCAAGCTTCACAGAGGATAGGAGATTTGTGAACTAAGCACCAAATCCTCCTTCCCAAAACTAGTTCACAGCACAAAGCCAACTTCCCTATTGAGCACAGATCCTTACATACACAATTTGTTGCACAAAGAAACCCAAAACTACTCGCACTTAGCCTTGCAATATGTCTTCCCCTTTTTCTCCCTATTCTCTCTCTTCTACCATACATTCTTATCTCTTTATACTTTTACAATTCCTTACAAAAAGGTCTAAACATGGGTAAACCCATGGGCCAACATCCCATAACCCATTACAAAACCCTAATGAATTCCTTGTTGGGTCCACATAGCCTGCAAAACAAGTGAGATCTGTGATGTCATCTCCTCCATTGCTCTCTCGTGTCGAAGTCAAAAAGGTGGTCCAAACCTGACCAAGGTTTCCTCAAAACTTGGTCGAGGGCCAACAATGTATGACATCCCTTGCTATATTGTTCAAGAGTCACACCTACCAGTAACCCTAATTGTAATGTAAAGGGTATAGGTCGGCCCCACCTTAATGTAATTGATAATTAATGTAAAATATAATCAATCTGGTTATTATTAAATATATTGTGATTTAGATAGGTCAACCCTATTGTGCGAATGGACACTTCTGTTGATAGGTCAAGCCTAATATAAGTAAAGGTAAATTCCCCATTGAGGAATCATATATTTTGTGTGAGTTTGGAAATTTCAGCAAGTAAACCTTCTTGGGAAAAGTGCACACCTCTCTTAGGTGCTAGTATTCTAGGGTTTGCAAACACCCTCTTGTGTTCTAGGTTTTCTTGGTGGTGAAGGTATTTCTTTTGAAGAATATAGAAAAGGATTTTGGTTGGGTTTTCTTCCCTTGTTGAGAAGTGTTTCCCATGATACTTCTTGTGTTCTTTTGCATGGTGATTCTTCCTGTGATATTGGTTGCTGCAAGATTACTGGTTATGATTAAGTTAAATACTAAAAATTGAATGAGCTTCATGCTTAACCTTTCTTATTGAAAAATAAACACTAGGAAGTCCATGGAGAACCCCTCTTAACCGTCCATCATTCGGGATACATGTCCATAGATCCAGCGTGTCTAGGAGATAATTTTTTTGAGAGATCTAGATTGTAGATGCATGAAGGGAGAGAAGTCTCGAAGTCTGATGTGGGTTTGGGGCCATTGGATGAGAGGCCATGTGACATGAGATCCCATAGTCTGGATAATTGGAACTCTAAAGGAAGTTTGACGAGAGTCATTAAAGTGGGAAGGTTCCCAAATTCATGAACAATGTAGTAAATCTCAACCATTGATAGACATGGGACGCGTTTTGGTAGATTATGTAGTCCATAGACTTAGAAATCTGGGAGGAAATTGAAAGCTACACCACAAAACCTCTGAATGCCGAACCCATGATGAAACACAAATCATCGATTTGGAGCAGATTTGGGACCAAACGTGACCATTGGATCTATCCCATGGTCAATTCGGCTTTGACCTACTCTGGTAGTAGGGAGAGGATTACACCATGAAGCCCCGAACGCCAAAGTGGTGAAGTGATGGAGGCCGTAGATCCCTAGGTCTACATGCACACACCTTGACCGTGAGATTAAAGGGATTGAAAGGAAACCAGTCTGGGGTGACGTGGAATGATGACGCCACCTGAGATGATGTGGACCCAAGTTTGGCATGCCACATGTCACCTTGGTTCGTACGTTTCGCATACCCTCTAGATCCATTAACACATAAAATGTGTCACCCTATGAAGGGCATATGTGTCATCACTACCTTGTTCACATATCACACCTGACACTCACTACTTGGTCCACCTGGTGGGAGAAGCATGAGGGACCAACCTATATTCACCCTCATATTTAATACATCACCACGTGTGAGAGTGGACCCTTCAGGAGTTTATAACTTCAGGACTTCGTAGGTTTGGGATGTAGCGTTATGGATAAGTTAAATGGCCCCAAAGGCCAGAGCTACGTGGCATCACCTCGGGAGTTTTTGAATGCGAGACTTTAGAGTACATTCATGCAGAAGAGAAAAAGGGAATTTCAGTGCTAGAACATCTAACATCGAATTCCCCGCTAGTTTGTGTGTTGGATGAGGTTTAATTCCAGTTGTAAGATTAGTTGACAGGTGGACCTTCTCTATGGGAGGTAGGTACCTAGAGGTGGTATGAATGATATGGATCCACTTGGGTGCCACGTGGCCCTCAACTAATAGCACCCGAATAACTTTGGGAGACCATAACTTCTAAACCAGAGGTCGATTTAGAGCCTAGTAGAAACCGTTAGAAAGCGCCTGGCGAGAAAAATTTTATGGAGATAGAGGAACTAATATTCTAGATGATTCAATAAAATGAAATTATGATGACCCATCCCTAGCAAGGGTACTTGGGGGTTGAGTGTGTTACAATGTCGTATTTTTCGGCACACATCAAGAGAAGCAGAAGAGGGGTAGTGCAAATTCTGAAGATTCACAAGTATATCACCATACGAAGGTGTTAGCGATATTTCTTGCTAAGGGGATTAGATATCAAAAGAATGGGTTAAAACCCACCTGTCTTAAGTTTTTGTGCGAATGCGCCCGTGATTAAACAAGAATCAGTTCTGGACGGTCCAGATTCATGCGCCCGAATCAACGGCGCACGTTGGATTCCGGACCCCCCTTGCCTTTCTACCTTTAAGCGGAAGGGGAGCATCCGGAATCGGGGGCGCACCTCTCCGACGGCCCAGATCAGCGCGCCCGGATCAACGGCGATGAAGACCATTTCGGACCCCCCCCCACCTTTCTACCTTTAAGCGGAGGGGGGGGTCCAGAATGCCATATGCAGCTTCCCGACGGCCACGATCAAGGCGCCCGGATCAACGACGCTCATACAGCCCCGCCCTTCTCAGCTAACCGGTGCTTAACCAGTGTGGGCCCTCCTCCCGTCATTTCATTTTCCCTTCCTCCTTTCCCCTGTTGTTGTGTGTCATCCATTCACCTCCTCCTCCCTGGTTTGCATGGTCTTACCTTCTTCTCACCACCCACTCGTTCCTTGCCATGTGTCCCGCTCCTTTCCACGTCAGCCTCTCACCCGAAGGCGATCTCGCTTCTCCCGTCCTCTTCCCTTCTACTTGATGTCTTCCACCATGAATCGTCTTCCGTCATCCTTCTCTCATTCCGTCACTCCTTCCACGCCCTTATAACTCGGCACCACCATCCTCGTCATGCACCGTGTCATCCGCATTGGCCTCCATGCCCGTCCCTCAAGGTATTCAGTTGTTCCAGGTGGCAGCGCGAGAAGTCTTCCTCATCCCAAGAAGATGAGTTGGTTGAGTCATTCTCAATCCCAAGAAGCAGTTATTGAAGCAGTTGGTGGTGGTTAGATATCGCCTCCGCCTTTATGGGAGAGCACGACCATGAATTTAAGGCACGTCGATTCGTCGTTGGAACTGTCAAACAATTAAGATTGCGTCTGACATAAGTTGCATGATATTTCAGAAGTTGGTTGTAAGAAGCCATGTAGACGCAAAGCTTTTAATGCATCTTCTTGGTTCCGCTACTGTTGTTGTTTTGAGTATATGTAGGCATTTTTTCCATTTTTGTATCTATCGATGGTAGAGATAAGCTCCCGACTGTAAAGTTTCAGCAAATACTCTGGTTTCCTGGTTATGCCTCTGTGTTTGAGACTTCTTGGTTTATAACAAACAATTCTTCTTTCTTTCCATCTTGTTTCTTCTTATGCCGAAGAGTTCGCAGTTGAAGGATTCACGTGAACTTAGCAATCTTGTTATGATAAAGGATTTGTTGTGACAATGTTTCACTTTCTGGTATTTTGTATTTGAATGTGAAAGGATTTTATATTCGAATGCATTCTTCTTCAGTCTGTTGCAAACCGGATGTCTGTGATAGACCCTTGCACCCTTCTTGCGTAAGTCTTCCACCTACTCACCCTTTTACTACGACCCACTGTTTGGAGTTTATCGAGACCTCACTCTTTCATGCATACCTGGTCTGGTTTCTGAGTTGACACGATATTGTTCTGAAGTATTCCTCCATTTGATCACCCTTAAACAAATCATGACATTAAACTGATGGGTGTCGGGCTCTGCTCCTGGTAGCAATCTAGGAGTGACTTCCTATCGCCAACATTTATGGCACCGTTGCCGGGGACGATGTTGAATATATTCCCTAGGATTGAACGACAAAGATCAACTGATTTTTGAAGGTGCATCAGATATCAGAATTGGAAGATTGCTACTGTGCACCTGGCGACTCCACTGTGACGAATCCACTGGGGAGAACCTGTTCTATCAGTTGTGGCTTCGAGAGGAAGACACACGAGGTCTAATCCACACCTGCCTTTAGCCACACCATAAGCAGACTCGAAAGCGGTGCGCAGAAAGGGAAAGAGATCTGCAGGAGAAGTTCCCATCGATGAAAAAGGTAATACGACATCCCCTTCTGTGAAAACTCCTCTTTCTGATTTTCAGCTTCCTAGTCGTACTTCCTCTGAGGTTTCTCATTTTCTGAACTTCGGGAGTGTTCCTGCTGAGTTTTCTCCTCCTGGTCTAGTATTAGAAGGAGAGATCCTTGTCACTCCCCCCTCAGGAGGTTTCACCACTCCTCCTTTGATTACTACTATTGCGCAGAAAGAGACACATGTACACTCAAGCCCCTTGGACTTCTCTCTGTTTTCCCCATCATCTCCTATGAGGAACTCTTTTCCTACCTCACCTGTTCACACTCCATCTCCTCCAAGTTCTCCTTCACTCAACGTCCCTATGGTTGGTGCTAATCCCCCACAGAACAGAATGGATGCTATTGTCACTGCTAGATACGCTCCTTTGATTCTTCCCCAGCCTTTGAATCCTCTCCCTGCTAGAGACTACTTGAAGTATATGCCCAAATTCACTGGGGAGGGAGATATAACTGCTAAAGAGAACTTAGCTGCTTTTTACAGTTATGCAGACAACCTCAATATTGAAAATGAAGATGTCTGGATGAGAGTTTTTGTCTAGAGCTTGGATGGTGAGGTGAGGAAGTGGTTCAAAGGATTGTCCCCTGGATCTATTGCTGGTATTGAAGCCCTGGATAATGTTTTCTTGAGGCAGTGGGGGGATAGGAAAGATTACATTTATTACATGACTGAGTTTGGGTCCCTGAAGAAGCAGGAAGGAGAGTCAGTCTCTGACTTTTCCAAAAGATTCAATAAGATGTACAACAAGATTCCTGCAGAAATAAAGTCTTCAGAAGCCTCTGCTCAAATTTCATATGCCAGTTCTTTTGACCCCGATTTCTGTCTCGTTTTAAGAGAAATAAGAGCCACCTCTTTAGCTCAGATGCAAGATGTATCTATAGAAGTGGAATCCAACATGATAGCAGCTGACAGATTGAGGACCAGAGCCGACACTGACAAAAGAAAGGGAAAATCAGAAGCCTCAGTTTCTGGCTCCAACATCTCCGGCCCATCGGTTCCCCACCCTCAAGAAAATGAGCTGACCCATCTGTTGAACGTCCTGAAAGAAGAGATGGAGAGATTAAAGATGGAAAGGAAACAAATGAACAAAGGCCCTCAGAACACCGAGAACAGAGGATTTTTCAGGAGACCGAACAATTTTGCTCCTCCAACTATGCACAAAGAGAAGGAAAGGGACAGAGATGACCAAAGGATTCAGGCTCCTTTCCAGAACAATTTTGTAGCGGATGAAGAAGAAAGAGAAACAGACGATCATGAGCCTAAAATCCACTCTGTAGAAGTCACTCCTCCTTTCCCCCACTTAACTAAGTCAGAATATGAGGAATCCCTCATGAACAATCAGCTAAATGAACTAACCAAGGGAGACAAAGCTGGCAGTGGCCGAAGCAGGTATAACCTGAGATCAGACAAGAGGGCAGCAACACCTAATGTTCATGAGTCATCCACCAGAGCAGAGAAGCCTGTTGATGAGGTAACAGACAGCCACAAAGGTAAGAAGGCCCAACCTCTCTCCCCTTTTATCCAAAATCATGCTCCTGAGATGAGAGAAATTCCGAAGCTTACATCTTCTTTCAATTTCGAGCATGAAATTCAAAATATCAGAATCCCTGTGCCCCTCACTGAGTTAATCAAACATGGGGAATTCAAAAAACGCTTCTCCGACCTGTTGAAATCTGAAGCCTCTATCCCTTCCACAGACTTCATAAGCCTCCAAGATGAAAGGCCTGCAGTGGTCCTAGGTCCCATGGTAGAAGACAGAGATGATTCATCCCCTCCCTTCTACACCTCCCTGAACATACATGACAAAGTGCTGCATATTTTCTTAATGGATTCAGGGGCCTCCCACAACCTCATGCCTAAAGCCATCATGGAAGAATTAGGATTAGAAGTCACCAGAGCCTATCATGACCTCTATTCCTTTGACTCCAGGAGGGTACAATGTTTGGGAGTCATCAAGGACCTGGTAGTTTCCTTGTTTCAGCTACCCATGAAAAGTATGATCATGGATATTGTGGTAGCTAATGTTCCCCCCAAGTTTGGCATGTTGTTGTCAAGGTCTTGGATTAAGAGACTCGGGGGAACCTTGCAGATGGACCTCACGTATGCCACCATCCCGGTCTTTGGAGGGGAACATAGAAGATTATACAGAGAAGCCCAGCTAGCCTACATAGGCAGTGATGAAGCAAACCCCACCAATCATCCCATATATGCCTTAGACACTGACTTAGAATCTAGCTTATTGCAAGTCACTAATGAGCCTGAGACCCCTTTACAGATCATAAAACAACTCAGTCTTAACCAGGGGATGCCTCCTCCAAACACCTCTGTTTGGAAGATGTTCTTTGATGGAGATTCTTCCAATATAGGTGCAGGTGCCGGAGTGGTATTCAAATCTCATTCTCAGGAAACCATATCACTGTCATACAAGCTGGAATTTGAAGTTACCAATAATGTGGCAGAAAATGAAGCTCTGGTTCTGGGATTAAGGGATGCAAAAGAAATGGGAATCAGGGAAATGGCTGTGTTCGGGGATGCATAATTAATTGTCCAGTAGGTCAAAAGCGTCTATCAGACCAAGCACCCTCGCCTCAAGAATTACAGGAATGAGGTATGGGATCTAATTGATGTTTTCTTCCTGGCCTTCAACATCTCTTTCATTCCAAGGGAAGAAAATTCCCCAGCCGACTTCCAAGCCTTCTCAGCTAGTTCGTTCGAAGCTCCTGCGCTACCCGCTGACAGATCAGAGGTGGAAATAAGATACAGGCCCTTCGTACTAGACAGTGTCAAACATTGGAAGGTATTTGAAGATGATCAGGAGATTGAGAAAATCCTCCAGTCTATCGATGACTTCTCTGCATTACATATAGATGAGGACCCTGACGAGGAACCTGGCCACCACCCTGGTGAGTTATTGAATAAATTTGTTGATCATCAAATTATTCAGCTGCCAAGCAATCATATACCAAGAGGTCTAATCCCGTTAGAAAGATTGTTCGATGGGAATGATGTGGCGATAAAGGGCATGATTTCAGGAGACGATGCTGATACGACTGAGTGCAACATAGGCACACCAGAGGAGCCCAAGTTGGTCAAACTGTCAAAGAGCCTTACTGAGGAGCAGAGGATTGGATATGCTGAGTTGCTGAGGGAGTTTGCTGACATGTTCACGTGGACCTACAAAGACCTCAAGACGTACGACACGTCAGTCATTAAGCACAAGATCCCACTAAAAGAGGAGGCTAGACCTTTCAAGCAGAAGCTGACACAGATAAATCCTACGCTATTACCTGTCATGGAGAGGGAGGTGAAAAAGTTGTTGGATGCCCAAATCATAGTCCCCTTGAGATACTCTAGCTGGGTAGCCAATTTGGTCCTAGTAAGAAAGAAGAGCGGAGAAATCAGACTCTGTGTCGATTTCAGGAACCTAAACAGGAGTTCAAGGAAGGATAATTACCCCCTGCCCAACATGGAACATATATTACAGAGGGTCAGTGGTGCGTCTAGGATATCTATGATTGATGGCTTTTCTGGCTATAATTAGATATCAGTCATGCCTGAAGACAGAGAAAAAACAGCCTTCACCACTCCTTGGGGCACGTTCATGTATGCCAAGATGCCATTTGGGCTGATGAACACAGGAGCAATGTTTCAGCGAGCCATGGACATAGCCTTCATCGGGGAAAAAGATAAGTTTGTGGTAATTTACTTAGATGACATAATGGTCTTCTCCAATACTAATATTGAGCACCACTCCCACTTGAAGAGGGTTTTCCTGAAGTGTCGCAGGTTTGGCCTTTCCATGAATCCTAAGAAATCATTATTTTCTATGCAAGAGGGGAAGCTGTTAGGCCATATAGTCTCAGCAGAGGGAGTGAGAATTGATCCTGACAGGGTAGAGGCAATTCAAGCCCTGTCACTTCCCAGATCCAAAAAGGAGGTCCAAGCATTTTTGGGAAGAATTAATTTCCTGAGGAGGTTTGTCTCAAATTTTGCTGAATTGGTGAAACATATCACATCCATGCTCAGGAAGGGCCATGAAATAAAATGGACTACTGAACCCAGGAAGTCTTTTGACCAAATAAATAAATCATTGACCGAGGCTCCTGTGCTGGTCAGTCCAGATTATTCTAAAGATTTCATGATATTTTCTTTTGCTTCCTTTGACACCGTAGCAGCGGTTCTGTTGCAAAAAAATGATCTAGGGAAAGAACAACCTATTGCCTTCTTTAGCAAGGCGTTGAGAGATGCAGAGCTCCGATATGAGATTATGGAGAAGCAGGCTTATGCCTTAGTGAAAGCTCTCAAATCTTTCAGGGTCTATGTCTTACACTCAAAGATCATTGTGTATGTCCCTTCAACCTCTATGAAGGACATTCTTATACAGCCTGACATAGATGGAAGAAGAGGTAAATGGATCGCCAAGATCCTATAATTTGACCTGGAAATTAAGCCCACCAAGCTAATAAAGGGGCAGGGTTTGGCCAAGCTACTAACCGAATCCAATTATAAAGCCTTGGAGATAAATTGTATCAATGAGCAGGCCGAGACATCCGACAGGGGTCCTCAAAGCACTGTGCCACTATCAGCGTGCCCCTGGTACGAAGATATATTGTATTTCCTGCAGGAGTTGAGACCACCTGATGGGATGGAAAAAGGTAAAGCCAGAGCTTTAAAGCTCAAAGCTGTCAGGTATTGTCTTATTGGCCAAGCCTTGTATTGGAAAGACCCCCAGGGGATATTACTAATGTGTCTGGACCCCCAGCAGGCCCAGAAGGTTATGAATGATTTCCACAGTGGTCTCTGTGGGGGTCATTATTTTTGGAAGACCACAGCTCACAAGATTCTCCGAGCTGGGTACTACCGGCCCACCTTATTTCCTGATGTCTGCAGGGAAATTAGAGCGTGCATCAAATGTCGGAAATTCTCAGGGAAGCAGCAGCTCAAATCCCTGCCATTGAAACCTGTGGTGGTCTCAGCTCCCTTTCAGCAGCGGGGATTGGACTTCATCGGGGAAATTCATCCTCCCTCAAGTGGCCAGCATCGGTGGATTTTGACAGCAACCGACTACTTCACTAAATGGATAGAAGTTGTCCCTACCAGAAGCACTTCCCATAAAGTAATCATCATCTTCCTGGAAGACATCATAGCTAGGTTTGGCTGCCCTAGCAAAATTGTCACTGACAACGCTTCCCCATTTCGGTCTGAGCCTCTGATCAAATTTTGCGAACAATTTGGGATTTCACTTATTCACTCCACCCCCTACTATCCTCAGGGAAACGGACTGTCAGAGTCCTATAATAAAAGTCTAATCAAGCTTATCAAAAGGATATTAGAGGACAATAAAAGGGCCTGGGACTCGAAGCTCAAATTTGCACTTTGGGCTGATCGAGTGACAACAAAGAAATCCCTAGGTCTCTCCCCCTTCCAGCTTGTTTATGGGATTGAGGTCGTCTTCCCCACTCAGCTTGCCTTGCCTGTGGCAAATCTCCTCCAATACTATGAGGGGGAACCCAACCATGTGCTCAGAAGAATTCATCAGATGGTGGAGGTGCAGCAGATCAAAGAGCAGGTCCTGGACAGAGCTTACAATCGTCAGCAAAAGATCAAACAGGATTTCGACAGGAAAAGCAAAAAGAAAGAGTTTGAGCAGGGTGAACTAGTGCTCAAGTGGGATGCACCCAGACAGGAAAAGGGAAAAAACAGTAAGTTTGATGCCCTCTGGTTCGGGCCTTTCAAGATCCTTGAAGCATTTTCCAACAACACTTACAGGCTGCAGGATCTGGAAGGAAATGAAGTTTTTAATGGCCCAGTCAATGGGCATTTCTTAAAGAAATGTTTTCTTTGAGCCGCAGTCGGCTCATTTTGTTTTTGTTCTGTAAATATTGTTTTTTATTTCATTTCCGGACTAATAAATGACTCCATAGCCCAACAGCAAAGGCACTAAGTCTGCAAAAGAGTTCTTAGAGCATCACAAGGATGACTCTATCCCCCATGGAGCCAAATGTTAGTGATATTTCTTGCTAAGGGGATTAGATATCAAAAGAATGGGTTAAAACCCACCTATCCTAAGTTTTTGTGCGAACGCGCCCGTGATTAAACAAGAATCAATTCTGGACGGTCCAGATTCACGCGCCCGGATCAATGGCGCATGTTGGATTCCAGACCCCCCTTGCCTTTCTACCTTTAAGCGGAGGGGGGGGGGGTCCGGAATCGGGGGCGCACCTCTCCGACGGCCCAGATCAGTGCACCCGG
>ML818614.1:282603-305493 GCA_009831015.1 Picea engelmannii | reverse complement strand
TTTTCAAGGCGTTGAGTACTTTTTCTGAGGTTTTTCTATGCTATATTGATATTTGGTTCCTAACAATCTCCCACCATCATGGACATAATCTTAGCATAATGGCACAAATGGGTTATAGGATCTCCAATCTACATTTGGGAGCAGAAGTTGAGAGTAGTCAAACTATCCCTTAAAGAGTGGGTAAATCATTCCTATATTCTTCTAGTGATTGAAAAAGAGCATCTTAAATCTTAGTTGGACTCTTTGCAGGAAGGAATGGAGGATCTCGATATAACTATTGAACATTAGAAATTAGAAAGAGTAATATTTCAAAAGCTACACAAGGTTGTTAGGTTCAGAGAGGAAATGTGGTGACTAAAACCGTGTAGAATGTGGCTGAAATTTGGAGATAGGAGTATGTATTTCTTCCATAGACAAGATAAACCAAGAACACTAAAAAACAACATAAAATAAATCTCTCTATAGGATGTATAAAAAATAAGAAATTTCTTGGCAATTAAAGAAATGGCCAAGTCTCACTTTGAGGCTTTGTACATATAATAGGAACGGGTTGACCCATCAATCACTGCTGCAATGCTAGAGAATATTCATGCGATAATTATCTTTGATGATAGCATTGAGATGATGAAATAAATTGAGGAATCTAAACTAATAAATGCAATTTGGGGCTTGAATCCTAACAAAGCCCCAAGACCCGATGGATTCACTATTCATTGTTATAGAGCCCATTGGAGTATAATCAATTCTAACTTAAAGAGGATGCTGTAGTTTGTACAAAATATTGTAAAATTGGTGGAAATACAAATTCCTCATTTTTTTCTCTCATTTACAAAGAAGATAATCCTTCTTCCTTTTCTAGGTTTTTCCCAATCTCCTTATGTAACTTCTCTTACAATATCATGACAAAGATTATGGAAAACATGTTAAAAAATACTTTATCTTTGACAATCAAGCCAGGTTCATGCAAAGGAGCTAGATAGTGGACAATATCATGATGGCGTAGGAAGCTATATACTCAATTAGGGAGAATAAAGACAAGATAATGATTATTAAAATCAATATGGCCAACGATTTTAGCAAAGCAAGGAATTCCTTTTTATTTGATGTCCTATTTAAATTTGTTTTTTGTTCTTATTTTATTCGATGGATTTCCCCATGCATCAACACCCCATGGATTGCCTCTTTGGTAAATGAGAGACCTACCTCTTTATTTAGAGGAAGATGAGGTTTGAGGCATGGTTTCTCTCTCTCCCATTTTCTCTATATCATCATGGCAGATTCATTGAGCCAAAAACCGGAGGGTAAAAGGATTTATGGGAATATGTTAGGAATCAAATTAGTCAGGGGAGTCAAAATTATGAATACTCTCAATTTGTGAATGATACTCTTCTTTCGGGTCGTGCATCTACCATCATCAATGAGTGATTCACGTAGTTCTTAGATATTTTTACCAATGTATTGGGTGGTAAGGTTAACAATATCAAAAGTCAGATATTTGGTTGGAATATAAGCCCTCATCTTCTCCAAGCTGTCTCCCAAATATTTCCGTTTCCATGTCAAGAATCTTGGACTTCATTCAAATAATTGGGAATGCCTATCTCTTTGACTAATGCAATGGATCAATCTTGGAATAACATCATTGGAAAAATTAAACCTAAATTTCTACAATGGGCACCCCAATGGTTGAACCCAATAGGCCGAGTTGTCCTAAGAAAATTGGTCCTTATAACTCTTTCATTCTTATAGTTCTCTACTATGTTATCTCCAATGGGAACAATGCAACAAATCACTCAATAAGTTAGGAAATTTATGTGGCAAGGAGGAAAATCGAACACAAAAAGTTCCATTTGGTAAATTGAAAAACTGTAAGAGCCCCAAAAGACAAAGGTGGTTTGGGTATTAAAGACCCTTATGTTATGAATTTAGCTGTAGGAGCTAAAATCATCTAGAGGATGATATAATGTAAGTTAGAATGGTGGAAGAAATTCCTATTTAATAAATATTTCAATGGAATCCGAAAAATATGCATATATGGCTTGTTGGATATCAAAAACATATCACATATTTGAAATCTTGTCAAAGTAGTAGCTCCCACAATTCGATCCAAGTTAACTTGGATCTTGATAAATGACAAGATGATTCACATTTGGAAGGATGGTATCATGGGAAATCAACCTCTGGAACAAAATCATGGTCTGCTTCCTTTAAAAAATTGGATGGACAACTATAACCTCAATACTCTATTTTATATTTCTTTATGGTCAACACATTTTGGTTGCTGGAAAGGATGGTGAATTGATTCACCTCCTCCTCGTCTTATTCCCCTTGCTTCAAATCATTTTGATTTTTTTAAAATTTTGTGATCCATGGTATCTCTTTGCTTTAGATAAGAGGGTCCAGGGAGCCTTGTAATACAGTGTCAAGGACAATTATCTCCACCAACTCCACTCTCTTCCCTGTGCTTAGTGTTTTCCTATTTTGAATCAAGTTTGGCACATTAACGACCTTCCTAAAATTAACATTTTTTGTTGGATAATGGTCCATGGGAAGCTTTTGACAACAAAAAACCTACAAAAATGGGGAATCCAAATCCCTTCTAGGTGTGCCTTATGCCTTTTTGACAAGGAATAAATCCATCATCTTTTCTTTGATTGTAATTTTACCAAACATGTTTGGTAAAGTGCCTTTGTCAGAATAAACCATTACACATGCTTATCTCCATGAAAGACATGCTCTCTTTGTGGAGTGAAAGTTATAGGGAGACACTAAAAAAAAAATCTACTCTAAAAATACTATGGACTACTCTTCCCAAATTTCTTTGTTGGAAAATATGGCTGGCTTGCAACAAGGCTATCTTCAATCATGATATAGATTACCCGAAATCTATAGCAGCTAAGGTATTGGGCCTTCTTTCCAATCACATCAATTGAAGAAGAAAGGACATGTTTGCATAAGAAACATTGGATCTAGGTTAGGAATATTGGCTCCAACAATTATCTCTTTTGGCCCAGAGTACTAGCCTAAGAAATTACAAGCCAAAAGTTTCCATGTAAACTTCATATGGATGCACATGAATTTCAGAGTTGGCAATTTAACCAAAAGTCCTTCATTCTTTTCTTATATGGAACATCCAAAGGAAATGTAGGGGTGGAAATTGCAAGGGTGATCATATTAGATACCGAGGGAAAACTTGAAACAACCTTTTCTTGGGGTCTAGGAAAGTCCACAAACAACTAAGACAAATCTTTTTCTCTTTATCAAGGTATTCTCCCAGCAAAGGAATGCATAATAAAATCTTTGATTGTCATAAAAAAATCAAGAATGATTATCAAACTGATGGTGATGAAATCAACCCCATTTGATAAAAATATTGCTTTGATTATAGCTCAAATCCATAAGGAGGTTTGTAGCTTACACAAGGTGTCATACTTCCATATTTTGAGAGAACTCAACTTCCAGGCTGATTCCCTATCCAACGAGGCTGCCTCCCTTAAGCAAGGGGTTGTGTGAAAAAATGGGGGGTGGTATTATCATGTAATTCCTTAACTACCTAAGGTTATGGATATGAATACATGTTACATCACATTAAACCACCACTTGTCTCAATGTCATCGTCATTAAAATTCAAGAAAGGTGATGGGGTTTGAAAGGACTATCCCACCTCCCACTCACATGCTCAAATTAAAATTTGTCATGTCTGTTGAATCCTTGAGTAGATTTTTTTCAGCGATCTGGGATAACGAATTGGTGTAGGGAAGAAGATAGAAACAATCAAGCGGAGCAAGGTCATTCAACCTGAAATTTACCTTGTAAGGGTCACTCTCGATCTCTGGTGTTGGTTGTGGAGCATGATTATCTTCCCGTTTCATAAGTATTTGTTTTCAGTTGTGTTTATACCCCATGAATATTGTACACCGTAGAATACTGTACACCCATCTACATGGGGGGGTTGTAGGGGGGGATTTACCCCACTGCGGGGTCTGGGGGACTTGTCACCTTGAATTGAGGGTCCAATGGCAAGCAGGCACTCAACAGGGGTTCGGGGACAAAGCCCTCGAAGGAATTTTTTTTTGTAAATGTATATTGTAATTTCATAGTAAATCTGGACCGTTCATTATAAGGTCACAAATCTAATGGTAGAAGTTATGTTAGGGTTTTTTTCACTAGAAGGAAACCCTATTTTATGAGGGAACTGTATTGTTGCTATGCATCATTGCAAATATTGTATTATGAGAGAGGATACTATGAGAGAAAGAAGATGAAGTTACAATGGGTGTTCTATAGGTTGTATCCCTTTATTTTGCTAGATAATAAAAATGAAGGACCTGGCAATTTATCTGGTGGATGTAGCCCACATTGGGTGAACCATGTATATTTGTGTCTCTATTGTATTGTGTATCTTCTGTGTTTTATTTCCACATTTATTTTATTTTATTGTTCCACAATCCTGTTTTTCTAACAACTGGTATCAGAGCGAAAGGTAACTCGCAGGAAAAGAGGGTTCTTGGTTCGAGTGGGAGAAATGGTGGAAGATGCAGATGAAAGATTATTTATATCAGAAGGATCTATTCCTACCATTGGGTGGAATAAAAAAGAAGACGAAAACCATGAAGGACAAAGAATGGGAGGTTCTTGACATAAAGGCACTAGGAACGATACGGTTGAGCTTGGCAGTGTCAATGGCTTAAAATATTTCGAAAGAAAAGACAACAAAGGAGATGATGGACACATTGGCTAAACTGCATGAAAAACCCTCGGCGTCCAATAAGGTATTTCTAATGAAGATATTATTTAATATGAAGATGGCAGAAGTGTTGATATTATGGTATCTTTGGGAGGTATCAACCTCCATTGTGCCCTTTGACAAGATTAGAATATTCCGGTAGCAAGAAAAGAAGTAAATGTAACCCTAGAAGAGATGTCTACTAAGAGAGATAATTAATATGAATTAATTAGTACCCAGAGTGAGAATTCGGCCCAGGCAGTCTTCTAGAACCAGTATAAATATAGGGCTCCCGTCTTCACTTTATACACACTTCTCAGAATCACAGAGAGACACTTGTGCGCACTATAGTCTGACAGTCTTATGCGCAAGTCCTGGAGAAGGTGCTGTCGCCAATTCTGAAGTCTATTGTTTCTATCTTTCTGGGTTGGAATATATGATCAGCTTTGGTTACTTCTTTCTTGGTGCATTAGCCTTACTTGGATATTGATTGTCTACAAGGATTCTTCTCTCTGTCAAGGTCAAGGTGCTCGGAGGGTGGCTTTGGCCTATGGTTGGGTGACAATAATGATATTGTCTATGGTTAAACGAGCACATTCTAACAAGTTATGGGCCCACACCTCCTTCATTCAGTCTAACCACTGGAAGGATGCATAGCCATTATGATACTAAGCTCGTTGAAGAACTACCACTAGGGTTTACTAGCAGGAGAAACTTCGAAGACATTGCCGCTAGGGTTACTAGCAGGTGCAGTTGCAGAAACCTTAAAACCTCGATCCATCACCTTATGATGGAACATCTCGCTCAAGAAGAAGGTTTTCAAGTGAACCTTAGTCCAACACACCTCTTGTCACTCTCAGAAGGAAGAAACATCAAGGTTGAAGTTTTGGATCAAAGCGTGACCAGTCACCAGTCAACCAAAGTCATGAATAAAAAGACTAGTCATCTACACTACTCAACACTCGCATGAACGATTGAAGATGACATGTGGATAATTGACAGTGGAGATTCTAGGAATATGACGGGAGATCAAGCTAGACTCTCAAATCTACATGAAAGGAAGACTTTGTACAAAGTAGAGCTTGGAGACAAAATCACTTACCAAGTCGAAGGATTTGGAAAGGCCTCCGTCAAGTTGAAAACATGTAACAATGTTCATTTGATCAATGTCTTATATGTACCCGGTTTAGAAAAGAATATTGTATCCATATATTGCCTGGAAGACAAAGGAAACATAATATCTTTCGTAGATGGAAAAGTGTTATCTTGGCACAAAGACTCCAGCATAGAGAATGCTAGGGTTATTGGAACCTGTGAAGGAAATCTATATAGACTACTAGAACAAAATGAAGAAGCTCTTGTACATGATGAAGTCAATCCCAATGAACTTTGGCACATAAGGTACACTCATATGAACTATCAAGCATTGCCTTTTCTCAAAAATATGGTTGAAGGATTACCAGAATTACAATCTACGCATGAAGGAATCTGCAAAGGATGTTCTCTTAGAAAGAATATCAAGAAACCATTCCCAAGCAACAACAATAGATCTAAGGAGATTCTAGATCTAATACATTCAGATGCTTTCGATCCAATTCCAGTCAAATATCTAGGAGGTTCTCTCTACTACATAATCTTCATATATGATTACTCAAGAAATACTTAGTTATATCTCTTCAAGACAAAGGATGAAGTATTCAACAAGTTTCAAGAATTCAAAGAAAAAACAGAGAACCTCACAAACAAGAAGATCAAGACCTTGGGAACAGATAATGGAGGAGAATACACATCAAAGGAATTCGTTTCCTTTTGCAAATCGACAGGGATTAGGAGGGAGATGACTGTTCCTCATAATCCTCAACAAAATGGTGTAGCAGAAAGGAAGAACAGATTTATTGAAGAAACTGTGAAGGAACTACTAAACGATCAAGGTTTATCTATGTTCTTATGGGGAGAAGCAACCATGAAAACAATATATGTTCAGAAAAAAAGTCCTCACCACATATTGAAGGACATGACTCAAGAAGAATCCTTCTTAGGAAAGAAACCTAATGTGGAAAACTTAAGAATATTTGGATGCCTTGTTTACTTTCACATTCCCAAGGACAAAAGGAATAAATTAGAACCCTCAGAAAAGAAGGGCATATTCGTGGGATATAGTGAATCATCCAAGGCTTATAGAATCTATATCCCAGAACAACATAAGATTGAATTCATAAGAGACATCACCTTCAATGAAAATATTGCTTTCAAGAAATCCATAGAATAAACTATAGAAGAAGAAGAATATGAAGAGCCTATTGAAGAAGTAACATGTCTTCCAGAAAACCAGAATGAAGAAAAGGAACAACTTGATCATCCGATGAAACCATGCGAGACCATTGCTTCAGACAATGTACCTAAGACCAAGAAATGACCAACTTGGCTTGAATATACCCTACAAGAAGCAGAAAGACTCAAGGCCCCAAGTGGGACCTTCATAAAAAGTAAGAAGCACAAAAGATTCTCCAACTATGCAGCACATATGAAAAAGCTTCTAGATGAAGAACCTACTATATTTGAAGAGGCAGTTCAGAAGAAACAATGGAAAGAAGCCATGACAGAAGAACACCAGTCCATCATGAAACATGATGTATGGGAAATTGTTCCTAGACCTAAAGAAAAATCAGTAGTAACTTCAAAATGGGTATATAAGATCAAACACGCAACAGATGTAAGCATGGATAAATATAAAGCAAGGTTCGTAGCTAGAGGGTTCTCCCAGAAGGAGGGAGAATACTATGACGAAACATTTTCTCCGGTTGCCAGATATACTTCCATTAGAGCTATCATGTCTCTTGGCGCTTCCATAGGATGGAGTTTACATCATATGAATGTAAAGAAAACTTTTTTTGGCCCTTGACCAAGTTTTGGATATCCTTGGTCATGTTTGACCTATTTTGGGACTTCGACAGGCTGTCGAAGACGAAGCACAAGTTGAAGTAGAGATCACGGGATCTCGACCCATTTTTTTAGGGATTTTTGGGTTTTGGGATTATGTAACGGGAATGGGGATGTCAGCCCATGGGTTTACCCATGTTTAGGCCCATTTTTGTAATGTATAAATAGATAGCTAGGTGATGTAAGAAGAGACCACAGTGTGAGTGTGTGCTAAGTGTTAATTTCTAAGTGCAAGTGGTAATTGTAATTGCTTTGTGCATACTATGTGAGGCTTGCAGAGCTAAGTGCAAGTGATTGTAAGAGACCATGGAAGGCTTTGTGCTATAATATAGGGAAGGAGGATCTAACAAGGTGCACAGATCTCCTGTCCTTTACAGAGTAAGATATCATGGCTCTATGTATGTAGAATATTGATAGAAATAAATAAAGAAGAAGAGTTGGTGGATGTAGCCCCAAGGTAGGGGTGAACCACATATATCCTATGTTGTGCTTTCTATGTGCTTTATGGTTGTTCTCTTATTTATGTGGTTAAATGCTTAGTGCACTGATGTATGCTAGACAAATCTGATATGATAGCTTAGTGCTAAATAATGTGAATGAATGCTAGATCTGACCTATGTTGATATGCTTAGTGCTTGATTATATTGGATCTGTGTGAATACTGCGCTGATCTGTTGTTAGGGTTTAGCTGTGCTGTAAACTAAGGTTGAACATTAATGAGATGCAAATTCTAAGTGCTTTGTTAAGGTGTTGTAATCACAGATCTATGTCCCAGCTAAGGTTTCATACACTGGAGTCTTGCAACCACCCCTGCCTCTACCTCGGGTGAGACTTCATCTGCTTCACAGGTATTTCCAAAAGGGTCGGTAGTTAGGGTTTTGTTGGTGCGCTGTTGTAGCATTGAACCCTGGGTCTACCCCTGTGACAACAAATGGTTCCGTTGCCGGGACCTGAAACTGTGATTGCTGGGAACTGAAGGAAAGAAAGAAAGATCTATTCATAGATCTGTTTCCTTAGTGCGCAACATTCTACTTGACCTGTAAAGATCTGTGCTAAGAAGAGAAGTCAGATCCAAAGAAAAGAGGTAAGATTTGAAAGCTTTGTGCTCTGATAAAGGTAAGAATAGTGAAAAGTTTTAGATCTGAAAGCTTTGTGCTCTGTTGAAAGTAAGATTAGTAGAAAATTTTGTTTCAAGAATATGGATCTAGGTATGTTTGATAAATGTTATCCTAGTCTAAAAACTAGGGCACAGTTAGATGAAAGAAAGTTTGATATGAGTAGATCTTATAGAAATAATGAAATATATGTTATTCCCATGCATATAAAGAATGTTTGGACTAACAAATGGATGCATGATCTTAGAAAGAATTGTTTGCAGGTTAGCTACTATGATCCTAGTGTGTAGTACAGGAAAGGATTGGGATCATTTAAGAAAAAAAGAGGATTAACCCTTTGTTACAGTTGCAGAAGACCGGGACATCTTGCTAAGCAATGCCCTGGAAGAAGACCTAGTTGTCTTTGTTGTAAAGCTATGGACCATGGAGTTTTAGATTTCCCTAGAATGATTTCTAAGCTTGACAAAATGAATATGAGACAAGAAAAACTTGAGGAAGGCCGTGAAACTGATACCATGGTAGAACCCCAGATAGAATCAGAGACTGTACTACTGTAAATGAAAGAAAACCTAAATGATCACAGAGATATCAACTTATCAGAGATCTTCAAAGAAAAAGTATGCATAGAAGCAAGAATAAGAGACTTCGACATAGACTGTGTTCTAGATGAGGAAACACAGGTAAATATCATTACAACAAGAACTTGGGAAGCTTTAGGAAAGCTTGAAATGACTCCTTCATTGGGAGGAATAGGATTATTCAGGGGAAAGCTGATAACCCTATGTGGAAGACTCACCCATGTATATATGAGTGCTCATGGAGCTTCGATAGAGGAAGATTTTGAGATTATTAGATTCATTGAGAAAAATTGTCCATTTACTATGTTATTAGGAAAAACCTGGATCGAGAAAGATCAGACCAGAAGAAAAGAAGAGGAGGCCCTAGAACAGAAAAAGAAGGAATTAAAAGATTTCATGACTAGGAAGATAACACACTTGATTGTAGAACAGGAAAACAGATCGAAGCTAGTTAGGATCAGAAACTTGGATCATGAAGTTGAAAGAACACAAGAAGATTCACAACCGAGTAGAGCACCTACCCTAGATAAAGAAGCATTATTACTCTCTAATCCTGTGAAAGAATCTCAACAATGCGAAGATACTATGCCAAAAGAATACAAGAATCATAATGGAAAAAGGAATACTGAGACAAAGATCACCGGGAAGAAGGATAGAAAACTCAGTAAGAAGAGAGAAAAGGTTGAAAAGTTACAAAAGGGCCCAGAGGAAACTTCGTGGAAGGAAGATTTGCAAAATTGGAACTTTTCCAGGATATCAGAACAATGCCCCATGGAACTTCTCCATGACGAAGCGATATGACCATTGGACTGACGTTCCAGAATGGTTAGAACAACAGTTATGACTAGAAATCTTTCCATCAGACCATTGGGACCGCGTCGCAATAGACATAACTTCATTAATGGAAAGCTTCTTATCCGTTAGAAAAATCCGTTACATCGTGTCTACTTAGTCCGTCGACTATTGCACCGAGAAAACTTTTGCGAATTGTATCAGAGATAACAAGAGAACCCATTGCTATCGCACCGTGTTTAGTAAGATCGACACTGATTATATTTCTTTGAGCACTCATCCATCCACCCGCATTTTTCGATCAAGAGTGTGCATGTCGGACGGGCTCAACGCTGTGGAAAAGTTAGTCGAGGAAGTTTTAATTGATATGATGGCTGAAAGAGTGATGTCTACAGGAATTCAAGCTTCATCGAAATGAGGAGTGAAAGCCTCTCTGTCGACTTCTCACATATCCGGACCATCCCGACCAACAACAGAGAAGAGAACCAAGCACAAATATGATCTAGCAAACGTGAAGTTAATCCTGACCATCTTACCTAACTACATCCCGCATCTGGCCGATGTGGTGAGTCGTGATAGTGTCCTGAGGGACTTTGATTACACCATGGTTACTCCGTACCTCCCGAAGGGGATACATGTAGTTAGAACACGGAAAGGTAAGATCACGACGTTGAAGTTCAACGACTTCAACCTAGATGACCGAAATAATTACAACATACTTTCTCCTTACAAGTATCTGACGAGGACGAAGGGGAAGAACTCGAAAATAATCCCCCAGCCGTGGACTATGAACCTTGCGTAGTCCATCCTTTTGAATGTGATGAAGATCCCACACTTTGGAAGGCACTAGGAGGTTAATGCCTGTGTTAAGATCCTGCTCTCATGTTACCATGGCGTCTACCTATGTCTAGATAAAATCATTACAGTTGATCTGACACAGATCCATAGGATCACTGGATTGAACATGCAAGGACATGACCCACAATACTTCTACCTAGGGAAGGCTTTCGACCATGCCCTGGCACATAGAATTAAGGAAACGTACGATGATGTAGAAAAGGGAACGTGAGGCTACAAGGTAGCTTCCATCTAGAATGGCACAGTGTACTTGGCCTGCCAGCTGATTGCAGGGAAGCTAGTGAGGAAGAACTGACCTACTCAAGTCACAATATTTGTTGTTGACCTAGCTGAGAAATGTGTAGAAGGAATCCAAATGAACTGGGTGAAGTACTTGGTCAACCAACTAGAGTTAGATTTCCACGAAGCTCAGTATTAGGGCTATGAGTTCCACTTTAGTTGGCTTCTGATCCTCATCACATTTGCCACTTGGCAAATGCCGGAAGGTGCGACCTTCCCAGACATTGAGTCATTCAAGTCGCTCACTGCAAAGTTCACCACGCTTTGGTACTTGAGAGATATGGGAAAGCAGTGATAGTTGAACATGGTCTTTCATACCTATTATCTCCAACTGAAGAGGGCTATCGAAGATGTCCCTCACATGACGCCAAACACCCTACACCAGTTCCAACCCCTCCTGAAGTTCCACACAGATTGACACTTCATTTATATCACCGCATGCACAGATGAGCACAAAGAAAAGCTTCAATCATACTATAAGCTCACTGAGGAGGACCTTGAAGAGATCACCAAGGATTGGTTAGCAAAAATCCTCATCCCTGCAGACCCCGCAAAAATTTCAGACCCTGAACTAATCGGTAGCCCTGAGACCACTCATGAAGAAAATGATCATTCTGGACCCAACAAAAGGAAGAAGACTGAAGAGGTCTAGAACTTGAGCAGTGCATCAGAAGACACTGCTTCAGTATCACCTGGACGAGGGGGTGATGACGAAGTAGAAGAGACAAATGGAAAAGAAGACCAACAGAAGCAAGGTGAAGCAACACCACCTAGGGACTCTACTGATGAGGTTGATCCCTTAAAGAAAAGGAAGGTTTATCCCATGAAACCCACTTCCCGAAAGAAATATAGAGCCACCATGACTAAGATGTAGACTATGATCACTGTGGATGACTTCGAATTTATCATCGCAGCTGTAGCATATGCCTCGCAGGACATCTTGCAGAAACATGAAGCCAAGCAGGAGGAGATGTATGATATAATCGAGGTTGAACTCAGAGGGGTGCATAAGGCAATTCAATCCAGCCACACAGTATCTACTGCACCCCCACCATCAGAAGCACCTAAGTTTTGAGATGAGCCTGCCCAACTCCACAGACTAGCTGATGTGACCGAAGCTCGTCTTCGTCGTGCACAGGAAGAAACCGAACAGGCCACAAATGCACTAAATAAAGTACAAAAAGTAGTCAAAGAGCAACGCCGAGTTGTGCAACAAGAGAAGGCTATCCTCCAAGCTAAGTTTGAATAAGAGAAAGCATAGACCCAACAAGAGAGAGTAATTTCTCGCAAAGAAGGTGGGAGTAAAAGAAGCAGTCAGTAGAGCACTTTGCTCTATGACAGGCTTAGAGAAAAAGGAGGAAGACCCAGTGGGACACCAAGTAGAGCAGCTTGTGGAAGCTATCCAACAATTTCAATAGAGAATCGTAGACCTCGAGCTACGAACAGTGCCAAGTACCCCGCAGGACGTGTGAGATCAAAGAGAAGCCACTGCCCATAGTGCAGTCGAGAGGATCAGAGCATTCTCTCTGGAATGAAAACAACTAAGTGCTCGTAGCACACATAATTATGAGTGACTCACTGAAGACACTACGCTGAAGGTACTGGAGTCATAGCTCCAAGAGGAAAAGAAACAAGCAGTAATAGTACAGGCGCAGTTGAATCTCCTGTCAGTAGTTGAAAGGATGAATCAATCCCAAGAACAACGCACTGCTCAACAATAGGTCCACACCATTCAGAGAAAAGTCATGGAAGTGACTCAAAGGCTCCAACCAGTCCAGGATGAAGCTTGCCAACTGTTTGAGGAGATTGAAGGCTGAGGGGTAGAGTTGGAACAAGTAGTCGCTACACTCGAACACCGTTTAGAGGGACCTATCAACGAAGTAGTCATCCAAGAGTTTGCCGAGCAGGAGGCCCTGGTGCAACAACAGGTCAAAGAAGCTCGAGCCAAGCTCGAGGATTTTGAAGCACAACTACCCAGACCAGAGTGATTTGGGACGAGTCACAGGTGAGTGTTGGGGGCTTGTTGGCCCTTAACCAAGTTTTGGAGATCCTTGGTCAGGTTTGACCTATTTTGGGACTTCGATAGGCTGTCGAAGATAGAGCGCAAGTCGCAGCAAAGATCATGGGATCTTGGCCCTTTTTTTTAGGGCTTTTTGGGTTTTGGGCTTATGTAATGGGAATGGGGATGTTAGCCCATGGGTTTACCCATGTTTAGGCCCATTTTTGTAATGTATACATAGACATCTAGGTGATGTAAGGAGAGACCACAATGTGAGTGTGTGCTAAGTGCTAAGTGTTAATTTCTAAATGCAAGTGGTAATTATAATTGCTTTGTGAATATTGTGTGAGGCTTGTAGTAGAGCTAAGTTCCAGTGATTGTAAGAGATTGTGGAAGGCTTTGTGCTATAATACAAGGAAGGAGGACCTAGGGAGGTGCGCAGATCTCCTGTCCTCTGCAGAGTAAGATATCATGGCTCTATGCATGTAGAATATTGAAATAAAGAAATAAAGAAGAAGAGTTGGTGGATGTAGCCCTAGGGCAGGGGTGAACCACATATATCCTGCATTGTGCTTGCTATGTGCTTTATGGTTTTTCTCTTGTTTATGTGGTTAAATTCTTAGTGCGTTGATGTATGTTAGATGAATCTGATATGATATCTTAGTGCTGAATAATGTGAATTAATGCTAGATCTGACCTATGTTGGTATGCTTAGTGCTTGATTATATTGGATTTGTGTGAATACTACGCTGATCTACTATTAGGGTTTAGCTATGCTGTAAACTAAGGTTGAATATTGACGAGCTGTAACTACTAAGTGCTTTGTTAAGGTGTTGTAATCACAGATCTGTGTCCCAACTAAGGTTACATACATTGGAGTCCTGCAACCACCCCTGCCTCTACCTCAGGTGAGAGTTCATCTGCTTTGCAGGTGTTGCTGAAAGGGTCGGTAGTTAGGTTTTTTTTGGTCTGCTGTTGTAGCATTGAACCCTGGGTCTGCCCCTATTCCAACAACTTTCCTCAATGGAGCAATCAAAGAATAAGTATACATTGAACAACCTCAAGGGTTTGAAGTACACTCCAGATACACTCATGTTTACAGACTAAAGAAATATTTATATGGTCTCAAGCAAGCTCCAAGAGCCTGGTATGCCATAATAGAAAACTATCTAATGAGACTTGGTTTCTCCAAAAGTCATGCAGATCCAAATCTTTAATACAAAGTCATAAACAATGCACATGTGATTCTACTGCTATATGTCGATGACCTATTCCTAACAGGTGAAGAGTCTCTCATCATCCATTGCAAAAAGGAACTAGCTTCTCAGTTTGACATGAAAGATCTTGGTCTCATGCATTATTACTTGGGACTAGAAGTATGGCAGAAGCATGGTGAAGTATTCCTTGGCTAAGGAAAGTATGCAATAAAGATTCTTCAGAAGTTTGGAATGATGGATTGCAAATCCATGGAGACTCCTATGACCACATATATAAGAAAAGTAAGAGATTTAGATTCTGATCTAGTAGATCCGTCCCTATATCGACAATTGGTTGGGTCATTGATGTATTTGGTAAATACTCAACCAGACATTTGCTTTTCCGTGAACACACTAAGCCAGTTCCAGGTGGAACCTAGACATGAGCATTGGACAACTGCAAAGCATGTTCTAAGGTATATCCATGGGACACTAAACTATGGTTTAAGATATACAACATCCAGTGATATACAACTTCATGGATTCACAGATTCAGATTGGGCAGGAAGTGCAGAAGACATAAATAATACTTCAGGGATGTTTTTCAGCTTGGGCTCCGCTATGATATCTTGGGGCAACAGGAAACAAAATTATGTCGTACTCAACACAATAGAAGTAGAATATATCGTAGCATGTGAGGCATGTACAAAAGAAATATGGCTGAGAAATCTAATATCTGGATTATTTGATCAAGTTCCAGAGTCAACCATAATAAACTATGACAATCAGAGTTGTATAAGGCTATCAGAACACCCAGTGTTTCATGAATGGTTGAAACACATTGAGATCAAATACTACTTTATTCAAGATAAAGTCCAATAAGGAGAAGTAAAGCTCTAGTATATCCCCACAGATGAGCAGACAACATATATCCTGACAAAGCCTCTGTCCAGAATAAAGTTTGTATATTTCCGAGACAAATTGGGGATCGTGGAAATAACTCCCTTAGCTGAAAGGGAAGAAGTGAATCTCCAAATTGGGAGGGAGCACTGACATATCATTGAATTGAGGACATTCATTTTCAAGTTTGAAAAATGGTCCAGCTTGGGCAGTTCCTTTCCAGTTCGGAAAGTGGTTTGAGATTTCTAACGGACATGCATTTTCCAGTTCGAAAAATGGTCCAGATTGAACGATCATTTTCGTAATGAAAATGGTTCGATGGATTGCTGATGTACCATAGACAACGATTTCCCATTATGGTTAACATGGGGAATGGTCTAGGACAGTCTCTCTTCTTAAAAATCACTTTTATTAGTGGTCAAGAAGACTGGTCCGCCTCATTGGACAACCATTCTTTCGAAGCTCACAATTGTGAGCAGTTTCAAAGAATGGTCCATTTTTGGAGGTTGGTGCAAGAAAATCATTTCCTTAGGAAATGGTCCAGACATTCATTCCCTAGGGAAGATTCATTCTCTCCAGGTTGCACTTTGTTTAGTTCCGGAGGAATGGCCCATATAGGAGAATGGTCCAGGTTCAATAATCAGGGATAGACATTCCCTAGGGAAGACTCATTCTCTCTAGGTTGCACTTTGTTTAGTTCCAGAGGAATAGCCCAGGATAGGGAATGGTCCAGGATTATAAATCAGGATAGTTATTCTTCCTTGCTTGAGAAGAATAATCCAAATAGCCCATCATTGATGTTCCACTATGAGGGAAAGTACTCCTCCAGATCTCACAGATGTGAGTGGAAGAATGTCCTAGATGACTTAGTTTATATCATAACATTGTTTTTGTGCAGGTTGATATCAGTTGATATAATTACTATGGAAATTGTATGTCTCCAGACAGTAGAAGCATGATACTGTGGTGGATATGTTCCACTGTTTGTGACTATGTGTCACAAATTGAATAGTTGTGTACTACTATGGATAAACACATTTGTGTTCTATCAGTTGACACTGGTACCAATTGTCATGGAGATTATCCAGTTGGATAATAATGATGGTGCTCGTGATGCTACCAGTTGAATGGTCTGTTTGTGCTCAAGATCATTATTAGTTATACCTCCCTAGCTAGGAGGGAGTGTTGATATTTTTGTAGCTTTGGGAGGTATCAACCTCCATTGTGACCTTTGACAAGATTATAATATTTCGGAAGCAAGAAAAGAAGTGTATGTAACCCTAGAAGAGATGTCAGATAAGAGAGATAATTAATATGAATTAATTAGTACCCAGAGTGAGAAGTCATCCAGAGCCAGTATAAATATAGGGCGTTGGTCTTCACTTTATACACACTTCTCAAAATTGTAGAGAGACACTTGTGCGCACTACAATTTGGCAGTCTTTTGCACAAGTCCTGGAGAAGGTACTGCCACCAGTTCTGAAGTCTATTGTTTCTATCTTTCTGGGTTGACTCTCTGATCAACTTTGGTTACTTCTTGCTTGGTGCATTATCCTTACTTGGATATTGATTTGATACTAGGATTCTTCTCTCTGTCAAGGTCAAGGTGCTCGAAGGGTGGCTTCAGCCTATGGTTGGGTGATAATAGTGATATTGTCTATGGTTAAACGAGAACATTCTAACAAGAAGGTGGGTCTGTTGCAGATCATTTAAATGAATTTAATACGATTACTAATCAACGAAGTTCTGTAAAAGTGGACTTTGATGATGAGGTCATGGCTCTTCTAATCTTGTTCTCACTGCAAGAAATTTGGAACGACTTGGTCATGGATGTAAGTAACTCTGTCTCTATTTCAAACACTTTAAAATTTGATGATGTTGTTGGTGTTATCCTTAGCGAGGAAATGCGACGGAAAAGCACAGGTGAGCCATTAGGTAATGTGTTAAACATTGAGAACAGGGGAAGAAAAAAGGATAGAGTAAAGGGCTAGGGGAACCGTGATAATTCTAGGAAGGGTAGATCCAAATCCAGAATGGGAAAGATATAGTACTAGAATTGTGGGAAAAATGACATTTGAAGAAAGACTACAGAGCTCCAAAGAAACAAAGAGATGGACAACATGAGAAAAATTAGGAAGAAAATGTAATAGGTTATGTGTTACAAGATGATTTGATTCTTTCTGTAGATAATATTTCTGATTCTTGGGTAGTAGTTTCATGGGATTCATTTCATGCTACACCCCATCAAAAACATTTTCTACATTATGTTGAAGGTGATTTTGGACTTGTTCATTTGGGTGATGATGCACCATGAAAAATTGTTGGAACGAGAAAGGTAAAAATAAAGCAAAGGAATGGAAACTAGTGGTTGTTGAAAGATGTAAGACATGTTCTAGTTCTAAGAAAAAATATAATTTCAAAAGGAAGTTGGAAAGTGAAGGTTGTATATCCATATTTACAGATAAGTTATTGAAGGTCACTAAAGGATCACTGGTGATAGAAAAATGAGAGAAGGTAGGTACATTGTATTTATGTATTGATAATAATGTCTCTTCTATATGTTTAGCTTCTACATGAGTGGATACAACACCGTGGCATCATAGGATTCGACACATGAGTGAGAAGGGGATGCAAATATTTCACAAAAGAAATTTGTTGCGAGATCTTAAACAAATTGATTTGGATTTATGTGAGCATTGTGTTTATGGAAAACATAAGAGAGTCGGATTTCTCAGAGTCAGAAAAGAAAAGAAGAGTGAATGGTTAGAGATTCTGTATATAGATGTATGGGGACCAACTCATGTATCATCTCTTGGTGTCTCTTTTTATTATGTTACTTTTATAGATGATGCAACTAGAAAAACTTGGATTTGTTGCATGAAAAAAAAATATGATGTTTTTGATACTTTTAAGAAATGGAAAGCTTTGGTTGAGAATGAGATAGGAAAAAGGTTGAAGTGTCTTAGATAAGGAAATGGAGGTGAATATTGCAACAATGAGTTTGAATATTACTGTTCATACCATGGGATTCGTAGAGAGAAGACAGTTCCAGGAACACCACAAGAAAATGGTGTGTCATAAAGGATGAACATGACAATCATGGAGCATGCAAGGAGCATGCTATTGCACACTGGTTTTCCCTTATAGTTCTGGGAAGATGCTATAGACAATGATGTTTACTTAATAAAATAAGGAACTTCAATCTATTTGGATGGTGGAATTCCATAGGAGGGATGGATAGGTAAGAATGTAAACTATTCTTTTTTGAAGACTTTCGGTTGTGGAGCATTTGTCCATATTGATAAAGAAAATAAAACAAAGTTTGAGGCAAAATCCAAGAAGTGTACCTTTATTGGATACACTGTTAATTATTTTGGCTATCACTTATGGGATTATGAAAATAAAAAAAACATTAGGAGTAGAGATGTCATATTCAATGAGAAGGTCATGTACAAAGATCAGTTGCAGGGAAAGAAACAGGAAAAAAAAAAACCAAAATACACAATGCTTAGTGAGATCACTAAAAAAAAAATTCCAAAGGTACTATAAAATCAAAATGTACAACAATAGAAGCAACATGTACCTCAAACTCCTACAATTGTTGTTAGAAGATCTACCATGTTAAATAGACCCCCTGGATGATACTCTCCTTCATTGTATTATTTATTGTTGATTGATTCTGGTGAACCAGAATGTTATGAAGAGGCAATGAAGATAGACACTAAAAAAAAGTGGGAGTAGGGCATGAAAGAGGAAATGGATTCCCTGGTAAATAACCAGACTTTGGATTTGGTTTAGTTTCCTGCAGGAAAAAGAGCATTGTAGAATAAATGGGTTTACAAGTTGAAGGAAGAAGATGGATGCAAAAAGTGGTACAAGGCTAGACTTGTTGTAAAGGGGTTTGCACAAAAGAAAGGTATATATTTTGATGAAATATTTTCTCCTTTTGTTAAAATGACTTTAATTAGGACTATTTTAAGTCTTATGGCAGTAGAAGATTTACATATTGAACAATTAGATGTAAAAACAACTTTTCTCGATGGAGATTTGAAGGAAGAGATTTATATGCAGAAACCACAAGGGTATGAGGTCAAAGGGAAGGAAAATTTGGTATGCAGGTTGAAGAATATCTTGTATGGCCTAAAACAAGCTCCAAGGAAGTGGTATTTGAAGTTTGACAGGTTTATGACAGAACAAGGTTATAATTGATGTCATTTTGATCACTGTGTTTAATTTAAAAAGATAGAAAATGGAAGCTATATTATCTTGATATTGTATGTAGATGACATGCTTGTTGCATGGTCTAATATGCAAGATATATATGTGCTCAAGAAGAAATTAGATAATTCAATTGCGATGAACGATTTGGGTGCTGCAAAGAAAATCCTTGGTATGAGAATAACAAGAGATAGGAAAAATCACAATTTGACATTGTCTCAGGGTGAGTACATAGAGAAGGTGTTGGAGAGGTTTAGAATGCAGAATAAAAAACTAGTTAGTACACCTTTGGCCAACCATTTTAAATTAACCAAAGAAATGTGTCCCAAGACACAAGAGGAGATAGAATACATGCCCAGGGTCCCTTATTCATCAACAATTGGCATCTTGTTGTATGCGATGGTTTGCAAAATACCATATATTGCACATGCAGTGGGAGTTGTGAGTAGGTATTGTTGGATTACTAAGCTAGGGGGGGGGGTGAGTCAGTAATAGAGAAATTCAATCATTTTTAACCACAATATGCAAGTGTTATATCAATGTAGAATTATCATCCAATAGTTGCAGAGTAAATAATCAATGCAAAAATGAGCAATCATACACATACACAATACACCATTGTTTTTACGTGGAATCCCAAAGCATGAGAAAACCACATAATTCTTTTTATTATATGTCTTTATGAATTACATTCAGTGGAAGCACCAACTTCATTTATTTTCTATTCGCAACTGGAAGGAGGCTCCAAACCCCTAGTTTCTCAGGTTACAACCCGAGGGAAGCTCCAACTCCCCTATTCTCTGGCTGCAACCAGAAGGAGGATACAATCCCCTATGTTCTCTAGCTACAACCAGAAGGTGGCTACAACCACCTGTCCTTTCCCTGTCTAGCCGCCCTGACGTATAAGTAGAATGATGGAACCATTGTCAAACTATCACTGCGAGATACACTGCTGTAAGCATGTACCAATCAACTGCTATAAGCATGTACCAATCAACCTACACCAAACAACCTGTACCAATAACCTGAACCATGCATCAACCTATACCTCAACCTGTAATCAACCTATACCATAAACAAGTGCATAAACCATGAAAAAACCTATACCAAACAACTTGTAATCAACCTGTACCATAAACAAGTGCATCAACCATGCACCAACCTGTACCATGAACACATGCATCAACCATGCACCAAACCTGTACAAATAACATGTCACAACAACCTGTCCAAACAACCTATCACAAAAACCTGTCTCATCAATCTTATCAACCAAATCAGATCTACTCACCAAGATCAATCACCAAGACACTCAAAGATGTGCATCAACCAAACATAACACAACAACTCATTGATCAGGGGATCAAATTTTGCTCAATTTTCAAAGTGTTCAGAATGTGACGAAAATAGTGTCATTGCGTTCGTCTTGTCTTCTTGATTCCGGTGGTATATTTACTTTCTCAAACAGAGTCCGTATGGAGAAGATATCGCGATCTGTCCGCCAAGCCAAACAAGAAAAATTTTTGGATGCTGACTGTACCTGTCCGTACAGTCCGTACGGTGACGTGGCAGGACCATACAGGCTGTACGGTGGTGACGTGGTAGATGTTGATTGGTCGATTTTGGGCAAGTCGGATGTTGACATGTGTCATTGGGTGGCCAATAATAGGAGGACACGTGGCCCAATCCAAGGGCGCCATGTGTCGCTCACTGGTTGGCTAAGGAGTTTATGTATAAAATGTTGGAGGCCCCGGGGTTTGAACCCCGAACCTCTCCTCCACATAGTGCCTTTACAAATTCCAATAACCAACTTTCCCGCCGATGTTCCTTGTTATGGAAGTCAACGCGCATATATTTAAATTTATGTGTTGTATTAATTGGAAAGGGGGGCGGGCCAGGGCTTAGCCCCGACCTGTGGTTCCATTGTAAACTATGTGACCATATGGTATATGGGGCAGTGTTAACAAATTGCACGCAGAGTAAACCATATAGCCTGTGGACTATTGTAATATGTGTTAATACATTTGCGCGGGGTTTTAGCACTATAACCCACGATTTTGTGCGCGCGGTTGTAACATTTGCGTGGGGTTTGGCCCACGGTTCTTTTACATTGCATATGACCCCGAGGTGGAGCGCGGGGGGAGTTACACAGTTGTGTAACTAACTAACCACTTTTTATCAAACGCGCGAGGTCACATGCCCATACGCCCAGGTGCCTAGGCGGTTAGGGGCTGGAGGCACCTTAACTGTTCTACGGTTTGCACCATTGGCGCGATTGCACCCGGTGCTGGGTTTTTGCGCTTAAAAGAGCGTGTGAGCCAGGTTCACTCAAGAGGGTGCGAATTGTAGAACCAGAGACGACAAGCTTGAAGAGGGAGACTTCCAGGAGGCCTAACTTCTTCATTTTTCGACCGATTGAGGTGCCGAAAGAGCCCAGACAGGGGTTTTGGAATGCTGGGAAGCCATTGGAGTAGTCAGTTTTTCAGTTTGAGCATTGTAAGACATTTTTTTGAGAAATTTTTGAGCAATTAATAAAAGTGATCCATTGGAAGATGGACCAGGAGATGTAGCCCATAAGAGGGGTGAACTCCTTTATCAATTGCTGTGCACATGTGTTTAAGTTCAATGTTTATGCTGCTGTCTATGTGTATTTTACATAAGTAATCCTTAATTTATGTGTTGCAAATTGATCGTGTTGCTTTAAACACATAACATTTAACTTGCAATAATTATTCAAGTTTTTCAAGTCTTCTTCATTTTTAGATCAAGTTGGTATCAGAGCACTGGTTTTGAAGACTTGATTGTTTGCAAGTTTTGTTTCTGATGCTCACAATATTGAAACTCACAAGAGGAGAAGGTCAACTTGTGGAGCCAAGTTCTTATCCGACAAGGGGGAAGCAATTTCATTCACCGCAAGTTGCAAAGAGACATTCACCAAGCATGGCTCATGCAGAAGATCATGAACGTGTTCCAAATGAAGAAGAAGGCTTCAGGCAGACTATCATACAGTTGAGAGATATGATGAAGGTCATGATGAAACGGAACATGATGTCGCAGGGTGAAGGTTCTAACCCTTCAATGAATAAGGGAGGTGGTGGTGACAAGACTCCAAACAAAGATGGAGGGAATGGTGCTTCTCCACCACCCTCTCCTCCATCATCATCATCATCATCATCTTCTTCTTCTTCTTCTACCAGTTCGAAACATCTTCCCAATGGGCATGGTAAAACTCCTTCGCAAATTCCTTCATTAAAGCTTGATATAAAATTTGAGTTGCCACTTTATAATGGAG
>ML818614.1:247600-270460 GCA_009831015.1 Picea engelmannii | reverse complement strand
TCTCTCCGACTGGGGGGTTCGGGGGCAAGCAGGCCCCCGGTGGGGGTTTGGGGGACAACGTTCCTCGATGGGGGATCAAGGGCGAATCCCTTGTAAATGTATATTGTAATTTCATAGTAAATCTGGACCGTTCATTATAAGGTCACAAATCCGACAGCAGAAGTTATGTTAGGGTTTTTTTCCCTAGAAGGAAACCCTCTTTTATGAGGGAAATTTATTGCAGCTATGCACCATTGCAGATATTTTGTTCTGAGAGAGGAGGCTGTGAGATAAATACGAGGAAGTTACAATAAGTGTGATGTAGGTTGTATCCCTTCATTTTGCTGGATAATAAAAAGGAAGGATCTGGAAATTTCTCTCGTGGACATAGATCACATTGGGTGAACCACATATATCTATGTCTATATTGTATTGTTTATCTTATGTGTTTTATTTATGCATTTATTTTATTTTATTGTTCTGCGATCCTATTTTTTTAACATCTGGTTGATATATTGGAATATCTCTGAAGGTTACAACATTGGGGCTTGTTCAATGGGTAGCTATTTTTGTGTTCTGGTTCTTAGAATATGTTTTTTCTTAGTTTTTGGTCTCTCTGTTTTAGTTATTCCTCTATCTCTTCACAATTTTTCCTTGGCTCTTGTTTGGTGTTCATCCCTCTAGCTCTCTAGGTTTCACTTATAGTGAGCTATTGTCTCTTGGTGCTCTGGTCACTAACCTTTTGGGATATGGTTCTTTGATGCTATTGGGCTTTGGATACATTGGTGTTTTTAACTATGGTAGTTTTTTTGTTTGGTTTGTGGAGCCCGGGGCCCTCTGTGTGTGTTGGATCCAAGGCTCTCCTAGGGCAATTATATATCAATTTGAATCTCAAAACTCTATCATCTCCAAGCACATTTGCTTTGTGTGTAACATTAATGGACTATAGTGAAGCCCATGATTTTCGAATGGTTTCTTTAAGGCATGAAGAGTCCATATAGTGAAACATAACCTCTCTTTTCTTAGTGACCTCTAAGGTTCATGAAAATGAACATAAATGCACTTCACAAAATGCAACAATTATGAATGCTCTAGTCCAACAAAAGAAAAAAATAGATTCCTTGGAAGTAGAGTGAAATATATTAAGGAATATGGTCATCGATCTTAGCAAATATTCTCAATATATAGCCTCAAATCATAGGATGTCCACAAATTTTGTGCAAAAATATCTTAAGGAGGAGGAAACAATACACCAAATGATAGAAGACATGGAAATTTGACACCATAACCCTCTCCCTTCTAACATAGGGAAGAAATAATCTAAAAATGACCATGTATTTCATTAATCTATATTTTTAGTAAAGAAATTAGAACATTAGGTGTTTTTTTTAAAGCAATATACTTGCAAGATTTGTTGGGATGTATTACTTGAGTAATTTTGCAAACTCTATTTTGTGGCATATGAGAGATACCAATTTTGTATGAAATCTTATGACAATAGTATTGTAATTTTGTTGTTTATCTATATTGCAACTTTTTTAATATAATATTTCCCAGTATCCATTAAAAAATAGTAAATGCAAAGTTTTATCTAAAGATTCAGTGGTTCAGATTCAATATATTTGATGTTGTCACTATGTCTAGCCAAATAAGCAATGTGATATTTCTCATCAGATAGGTATCTGATTTCAAATGGATGGTAGAGGAATATGATTCCAAAGCCATTTTCTTAATACTTTTCCTCCTAAGTACAATAATTCCATTTTAACTCTCAATCATATGCTGTCACAAAATCTAGAAGACATGATTCAAGCTCTCTTAGCTTAAGATAAGAGAAGAACTATAGGAGATGTGGAAGTAGAGTATCAACTAAAGACTACATTATACTCAAAGAAAATGATGAGAAAGAGAATACATGTATGAGTGTGGTTGAGTGTTAATGGGTGTCCATTTGGAGGTGAGGTCTATTGTTAAAGCAACCACTATTTATAAAAAAAATTGTTGATAGTTTTACATCTAAAATTTGACATGAAGGGAATCCCAAAGGAATATGGTGCATTGGAAATTTGGGTTTATCCTAATTCAAGGCTAGTTAGGCGAAGAGCTTACAATGTGAACACAAATTACATGAGTAAATATGAGGAAGAATCAATAAAATCCTGGATGTAGGAGTAATTTAACTTGTGTAGAAAAGAAATTGTGTTTTACCAATTGTTGTTCCTGAGTCTGTACTTAAGGCTCAAAAAGTACAGTGTCAAGGCATTTGAAAGTAAGTGAAAGATGGGTAAGAGGGTAGCGTCAACCTTCGGTATAGGAAACTAAGGAATATTTCTACATTCGCGTTGTCTAGCTTCCAACTGTTCCTGAGTAGTTATATCTTGTTCAATGGCTGCCCATGAACATTCAAGTTCCTCCCGGTTATTAGCAGTTTTTAGGATTATGTCAAAAAGATTTAAGGCGATATGCATTTGGTTCGATAGTTCGGGTTCGATATTAGGCTGTATCACTGCAAGGACAGTCATGGAGGAACAATAAGATTTAGGAAAGGATTTAAAGAGAGATTAAATTCTATCTTGATTTGGTCGAAATAAAGAGAATTTTAAGTTTTCGGAATAAAATAGAAATGCAAATTGAAGGCTCTTTCCTGTAACTGTATTATATTTTAATATAAAGGTGTGATGTGAAAGAGAAACATTTAGCTGCATAACGCAAGGTTCCTGTCAAAGAGAAAACTCACATATAAACAGAAGAGGAAATTAGTAAGAAAATAACTGACATAGCAAAGAACATATGTAGAATTCTGAAAGTGCAGATTGGTCTTACACCCGCTGATAGCTGGTGCAAAGGAAAGACAATAAACAAATACAGAAAACCAAAATCCTTTTGTTATAGTAGTGGTCGTACTAAAGTATAACAAAGCACATCAATTTTGAACAAATGGAATGAAATAAAACATGAAATACAAAGAAACAAACTTGTAACATAGTATTGATAGAATCGAGAATCTCCAGATTTTCTTATATTAACTTCTCCAATGCAAAATTCTATTAAAATCGACACAAAAAATCTCCAGCCTTGTTTATTTATTTCTGTGATATATTTATACAATTTTAAAGATCAGTTAGAATCTCAACGGTTACACAAAGGTGGTTACAACCGAGAGGAGCGCAATCGCTCCCTTTCTCCCGCTCTATTTTCACTTGGTGCCAGGTGCTCGTCTTCGCGCTGATTTGGTGTAGGCAATACATCTGTCCACAAACTGAGATACGAGCTGCGAAGGTTCTGCTTGACAGCTGGCCTCGATGAAGTAACATTCTCGGGCTAACTGTTGCAGCTTGTCCCCCATTTGTGCATCAACGATGTCGAGGGAACTTAGTTGGGTGCTAGACTGGATCAAATGCTTATCAACTCGAACCATGTCCACCCTGTCCATCTGAGAGATATTGGCCAAATATCTCTCCTCCTTCTCTTTCAGATCAAACGAGATCTGTTCTACATTCATTTGTATTAATGTTTCAGCATCGCCTCCAGTATCCATACCCAACAACTCGCCCTCTATATAATTGAAGGCTTCTTCTAATGAATTGGTCACTTTTTGGGCCTGTTCCTTGCCCAGGGCAATGTTATGCTCCCAATACTTCAACAAAATGTTACCTCTAGTTTGTTCTGGGATGGCGAGTCTGGGAGAACCTGCCGAAATTTTGTCATTCGTGGCTATCACCGCCTCCTGGAAGGCGACCCGAGCCGCTCCTGCATCTCTTTCTCTGTCAGTCAGGTTTTTCTTGGGTTGGATTCCAAGCCCAGCTCATCAAAGGGAATGGTGTCATGGAACATACCGCGTCCATGATATACGCAGACATAAAAAATGAGGATGGTCTCCCGCTTGCCTTCTGCTCCTGATACTCTGTGACCCGATTGGCCAAACTGTCCTAGAGTATCTTTGCCCAGTTAAATGAGCAAAATTCTGCAACTCGAAAAATGAGAGGCACCCACGCAATGTAGAAATGCGCTGTGTCCTCCCTTCCGAATAAACGACATTTCATCATTGCCACATACTTATACTGTGGCTCCAGTGAGGCGATTGAATAAACGCCCTGGTCGTTTGCTCTGAATTTCGCGGAGCGCGAAACCCAATCCTTTATCAAACCGGGCATGGTTTTGTCATATTCAGTACACTCCTTCTATTTGAATCCCTCCAGGAATTCAACATCATACGTGTATTCAGATGTTGTCGGGAGCTTATACATGGTTTGAATGTGCTCTGGTCTAAAAGTCCCGACTGTGACCTGTCATTCGTTCATGATAGTTCTGGTGGGTAGGTCTATGTGATCCAATGCCCATCAGATCATATCATAATATGGAAGAAACCGTGGTCTGGTTGCTACCTTGTGCATTCCAGATTGCACAACTATCTTGTATTTAGTGTTCAAGTCATCCTTTTCATTGTTGTTGGAGTCTGAATAATTCACCAACTCAGATTGCAGAATATCTGAAATGAACGACCAGCTAGGGACCGAGTCGACACTTCGAGGCGATGTGTCAGAGACATTATCTGAGCCTTGCCCTGCAACCTCGACATTCACCTTTGCTGCTTTCCATGGAGCCGTAGTTGAAGCTTGCGTTTTCACCCTTCTGCGATAGACCTGTGTATACATGCATAGATTAGTTCACTCGGAAAATGACGAGCTCTGCGTGCTTATGAAAAATGTTTTCATTATAATAGAATGAAACTCCTGTATATATTTGAAAATTCTGTACTCTTCGAAATAAGTCTGTCAAATCGCAATTAGAAACAAATTTATTGCGTAAAATCCGATCTTATTATTCATGGATTCACCCTAATTCTTCATTAATGTCATCAATGTTTGGCAGTTTGAGAGTCAGTCGGAGTAGGGAGAAAGATGGCTACCTCGGGAAATGTGCAAGTCTCGATGCGCGGGACATATCTTGCTTTATTTTAAATTATCAAAACTTAGCAACGTTAATAACTTTCTCGCTTTTCGCTGCATCATTGATTTCCTTTTAACTTTTTGAGTCTTCAACTCACGAGACTGCGAGGATCGATTTTGGCTTAATTAACAGTAATCGTGGATTGGAGTATTATTAATTTTATAATCAATTTATTCGCCATATCGCGACTCAGAACTTCGAAGACCATTCTCTGGGAGATTAGTATGCCGAGTCGCGAAACCGCGAGATGGCGATAATTAAGGCTCAATTAAGGGAAAGGAAATCTTAGATTAGGCGACTAATTAATCTTGCTATAATTACGTCGCGACTTCGCGAGTCGGGGTTTTAGATGCCGTAACTTTTGAAAAGATAGTGCCGAGTGGCGAGACGCCGAGAACAGATTTAACCATGGTTAGCTTTTTTTCCTTTAATCCTTGACCAAGGTTATCACAAAAGTAACTCATGTTTTTGGCTATCGGGGCTGTAAAAATAAAGACCTGGGTTAGACGAACGCCGAGGCGTGAAACCCTGAAGACGTCTAATCACTGAGTTAAAAGATTTGACCCTGGTTACTATTTTGAGTGAAAATTTAAAACAACTTCACCGTTTCATGACTCGGGACGTGTGAATTCATGAGTTATAGTAGTCCAACTTGCGAGATCCCGAAATAAAACAAAAAGGAGCGAACGTTCTTACAAAAGTGGACTTGTTTTGAGGGTAGAAAAAACATCACTGCTTACTCGACAAGGTTGCAGAGTTTTTTCAAAGTTTCAGGGGGGAAGGACAAAAGGCCATCTTTAGAATTTTAAGTATCCAAAATGAAAATTGTGAAGGGTTAGTAAAAAACAAGGGCGGCTCCAACATAGGCTCCAACTAGGGATCCCGCCTTCCTGTGAGGCGGGAAGAACAGTAGACCACGTGCCGATATTGGGTAAATGGAGTCATAAGCTCAAACAAGCGGAGAAAATTCAAGGAAAAGGATAGAAGGGGGGAAAAGACTTCGTTTTTTACCTTGAGTAGTTTTTTCGAACTCAGATACTCTTTCCAAACACGGCTGTAGTCCCTTTCACAATTTTCCCTTTCCCTCTACTAACTATTGGGGATGTTTTAAGACATCGAAACGACCCTAGAAGATTCAACAGATCTTGTGATTCTCAGCTTGCATCAAAAGAATGATATTATATATTTTTAAATCGGGAAGTCCCATATGAATTTGGGGTATTGATCAGGTTTTTAGAAAGCATTGGTTACCGGAGTAGAGAGATATTAATGTATAACAGCCTTACAGATATCTCAGACATTTCTTCACTGCCAGCGAGCCTGTTCAGTACCCCGGTGAAGTTGTCTGGCCCCTTTCACTGAATTTCCTTTCACCAATTCGGAAAATATTTATGCGTTTAAACGTTGAGATGAGGGAAATCATTTCTGAATTTCCTTTCATCGTCTTCCTGGATTAGGTGGGGGCAATCATTTCCGAATTTCCTTTCACCACCTGTCTTATAATTTACTTTTAAAGCACGAATATGGGGGCAATCAGTTTGTATCAGGGCTGATATCTATTTAATATTTTGTATCAGAGGTCTGTCAACTTATTTTGATTACTCGGTATCAATCTTCCTTTGACCTTCACAACACCTTTGTTCTTAGGGAGACAGGGGAAAACAATAAATTTTTAAGGGGCATCCTGTTCGAGTAAGCTTTGATTCTTCCGAAATTGTTGAAAAAACTAGGAAAGTTAGGATCGCTCTAAACGTTCCTTCGCTTAGCAGGAGATTAAGTAGCCATGAAGACCATATTTCCTATCAAGATCTGTTTCGAAACCCCTGAGGTTTAAAACGAAATACTTTTATCCCTTCGCAATAACTCAGGAAGACGATGACTTGCTAGAAGTTAGACCCGAAGATAGATAGGATACAAAGCAACGATTCATTGACTGAAAATATGGGGGTCGAACCACTCGAGACTGACTCTTGTAGATAAATTCGGGAATAGTTTATTTCAACAACCCATTTTTGATTTATTGTATCATTCAACTTATTTTAAAACAAAAATTATCAAACCGAGCAATGATCCTCCTGTCTAACATTTTGTATTTTTGTTTGAAAGATGTTACCTTGATTTCCCTTAACATTCTTTCATAACATATATTTTTGAGAAAGTTCCTTTTTTACCTTTTTATTTCATTTTCTTTGTGCAATACGAAACTATTTTAGGTATCACCTGTTTTGTGCTGCTCTATTTCTGACATCGACCTGCAAATTACTTTTCCTGCTAGTTTTGTCTGTAGCTAGAATCCTGTAAAAAGCAAATGCGAATCTTATTAGAAATGTGTCGATAGTTTAGGAACAAAAAACCAAAAATTTAAAAGTAAATGTTCAAGTGAAAATATATGTATGTACAAACATGAAATTTATTTATTTACAATTTTTTTTTTTTTTTACAAATGTTATGTCATGTAATGTTTCAGATATCGCCCGTTAACAGGGGTGCTGAGGACTTCTCCGTCGATGTTCTCCAACAGGAAGGAGTTTTTCCCTTCTGGAGCGGAGACCCTGAATGGTCCATACCAGAGGTGGTCAAATTTACCATGCATCCCGACTTCTTCTTTTCTTGCATTCCATCTTAGTACCAAGTCACCTGGAAGGAATTCCCTTTCTTTTGCCTTGAGATCGAACAAAGCTTTCATCTCATCTTGGTACTTTTGCATTTTATCATCGACTTCCAATCTATGTTGTTGAACCTCGATTAGATGATTTATTCTCTTGGTTACATGATTTGGTTCTTCGTTTTGATCCTGCCATAATTTCATTACTGGCAACGCTAAGTTTATAGGTAGAACCGCCTCTTACCCATAGACCATTTGAAACAGCGAAATGCTGATAGAACTTTTAGTGCTGATGCGGTTTTCCCACAATGCGTACTTCAAGTGCACATGCCAGGACCTTTTATTTTCATCCAGTACTTTCTTGATTATGTTTACCAGGCACTTGTTGGATGATTCGGCCAACCCATTTCCCTGAGGGTAATAAGCAGTAGAATGGCCGAGAACGATGTTGTACTTCTGACAGAAACTGATCATAGCCATGGACTTGAAGGCCTGGGCGTTGTCGGTAACAATCTTTTGGGGACACCCGAATCTTGACAAAATATTATCTTCCAAGAAGTCGATCACCACCGAGTCTGTTTCCCTTTTGGTCGGAATGGCTTCCACCCACTTTGTAAAATAATCTGTGGCTGTTAAAATCCACTTATGTTGAGCACTGGAATGGGGATTAATTTTCCCTATGAAGTCTAGACCCCATTATTGAAATGGGCTTCGACTTTGACTGGAACGAGTGGCAGTGCAGGGAGTTTCTGTTTACCAGCGAATATTTGACAAGGGTTGCAAGTACGCACTTTGGAATTGACGTTCGAAAATAGTTTTTGCCAATAGTATCCGACCCTCAGGATCTTGTAGGCTGTGGCTCTCCATGCATGGTGTCCTCCACAGACTCCTTCATGAAATTCCTCTATAACCCATGGAGTTTCCGACTCAACCAAATAGACTAGTAGGAACTCGAGTGGATCCTTCCAGTATAGCTGATTTTCGGCGATGCAATATTTTATAGCATGAAGTTTTAACGTTCTACATTTGGCTGGTGATAGCCCATCTGGACATTTCAGGTTTAACAAGTAGAACACTATATCTTTATACCAGCCTAAATATATGAACTTTTCTTCGACCTTGCTTGGATCTGTCTGGTCGTCCGGCTCGTGCAGGTGCGTGTCTCCGTCTTCCCCTTGGATGCAATTAATATCAAGAGCTCAGAGATTCGACTCAGCCAAGAGTTTGGCCAGACCCTGCTCCTTTATTAATTTAGTTGGCTTGACTTCCAGATCGAATTCTTGTATTTTAGCGAGCCAATGCCCTCGTTTTCCGTCACTATCTGGATGTACCAATATATCTTTCACAACACTGGTTGGCACGTACACGATAATTTTTGAATGCAGTACATAGGTTCTGAATTCTTTTAGCGCTTTCACCATTGCGTATGCCTGTTTTTCTATTATGTCATACTTTAGTTCGGTGTCTCTAAGGCTCTTGCTAAAAAACGCGATTGGACGTTCGAAACCTTCATCATCCTTTTGCAGGAGCACTGCGGCGATAATATGTTTAGACGCAAATGAGAAGATGAGGAAATCTTTCAAGTAATCTAGGCTTGCTAACACAGGTGCCTCGCTGATGAATTTTTTAATATGCGCGAACGATGCTTTAGCCTCAGTCGTCCAATTTACTCTGCTATCTTTCTTCAGCATTCCTGTGATCAATTTGACAATCTCAGCAAAATTGGGGATAAACCTTCGTAAAAAAATTATTGTACCTAAGAAATATTGAATTTCTTTTACGTTTCTGGGAATATTTATAGTTTCTATTGCTTCAATCCTCTTAGGATCAATCCTGATCCCATCTTTAGATATGATATGTCCCAGAAGCTTACCTTCCCGCATAGGGAAATGTGATTTCTTTGGGTTCAAAGACAAACCATACCTGCGACATTTTTCGAAAGTCTGTTTTAGATGGATTAAATGTTCTTCATCAGTTTTAGAGAAAACCGTCAAATCGTCGAGGTAGATGACTACGAACTTGTCTCTTTCTCCTATGAAAGCAATGTCCATAGAGCGCTGGAATGTAGCTCCTGCATTCATCAAACCAAACGACATTTTATCATACATGAATGTACCCCATGGTGTGGTGAAAGCCATTTTTTCTTTGTCTTGCTCGTTCATGGCGATTTGGTTATATCCAGAGAACCCATCTATCATAGACATTCGATTTGCTCCGACTACCTTTTCTAGGACGTGGTCCATTTTGGGGAGCAGATAATTATCCTTAAGGGAAGACTTATTCAAGTTTCAGAAATCTACACACAGTCTGATTTCTCCGTTCTTTTTCCTGACCGAGACCAAATTTTACACCCAGTCTGAGTACCTCAGAGGTACGATTATTTTCGCCTCTAAAAGATTCTTAACTTCCTTTTCAATCACGGGAAACAAAATGGGGTTAATTTGCCTAAGCTTTTGCCTAAACGGTTTGACCCCGGGCTTCAAAGGTATCTTGTACTCAATTATGGAAGTGTCATACGTTCTAAGCTCATCATAGGACCAGGCGAAAACATCTTTGTACTGTCTGAGTAGGTCTCTGTACTGGACTTTTACCTTGGGAGGGAGGAACTTAGACATCTTTACTATCCTAGATTCTTTCTCAGTTCCTATATCACAGTCCTCCACTTCTTCTGGTTGGGGCTGCAAAGTGGATTTCACAGGTACATCATTCTGATCGAAAAGTCTTTCTAAAGGAATTAAGCCTTTCGGAATTTGGTTGTTTTTAAGGACAAACATACGATGATCCGCTATTTTTTCTCGGAAGGTTTCAAGATCTTCTCCCTCTTGCATAATCCACATCGGGTCATTTTGATTCTCTTGGTCTGGATCAGTTTCAGAGAACTCACCTACCGCTATAAGAAATTTCTGGATTTGTTCGTCATCTTCAAAGACTTGCCAGTGTCAGATATTGTCTGGTATAGAGGGTTTGTATCTGATTTCAATGTGGTATTTCAGTTTGACGGTCGTGGGAGGAGAAAAGGTTGAAGCTGCCTTGGCCAATGCGTCAGCATGTATATTCTCTGTGCGAGGGATAAAATGGACCTTTACAGATGAAAAAAAGTTTTCCATCAAATCCCAAGCACAATTTCTGTATGTTCTTAGTCTTGGATGCTTGGCTAGGTATTGTCGGTTTATTTGTCTTACTATCAATTCCGTGTCACCGTACACCTCCAAGTTTTTTATATTCAACTTCTTTGCAGCCTCTAATCCTAAGATCAAGGCCTCACACTCGCAAACGTTATTGGTGTAATCTATGTCCCACTACAAATGATAGGAGAAAGGAACCATGAACTTACCTTCGGGTGCTACCAAAAGTACCCCAACACCAGCTCCTTCAGAAGACGAAGCGCCATCGAAATACATTTTCCATACCCCAGTATTGCATAACTCTTCTGTCAAGGGGCTTAACTCTTCTTGGTTCATATCGAGTTCCTCTGGACCTCCATCCAATCCATCATTAAAAGACAAAATGCAGTTTCCCAAATCTTGGTGTGCGATGTAAATGGGGAAGTTGTGTGGGTTTTGGGGATCACTGACCGTGTACGCTAATCTTGTCTCTCTGTATAAATGAGTGAATTGACCCCCGAACACAGGGATTTTGGCATAAGACATGTCTAACTGAAGGGAACCTCCCAAATTGCCCCAGGATATCGGCGATAACCACATCCATCAGGATACTTTTAACAGGGACCTGCGCTAGGGTAACTACCAAATCCTTTATCATCCCCATGCATTTAACCTTCCTTGAATCAAAAGAATATAGATTTCCATAAGGTATCGTGATCTGGAGACCCAACTTCTCCATTATAATTTTGGGCATAACATTATGAGAAGCCCCGGAGTCTAACATACAATTATGTAGCAACTGATCATGTATATTCAGGGTGATATAAAAAGGAGCGATGTTGTCTTTGGACCCTTCAAAATGAGGACCAAAGGTGATGTTAGGTATGTGATCTTCCAGGTTGATAACATCAGTCTGACCTTCTAGCTCGTAGACACCCATCACTTTGGCAATTTGCTTCCGATAAGCGGGATTTTTTGCTAATTCTACCAAAGGAATCGATATTTTAATTTTGTTTAACTCATTTTCAAAACTGAAAGATGTGTTTACCTTATCCATTTCTTTGGTTGAGACTTCCAAATTTTTTCTTTTCGACTTACTTGTCTGGATCACTTTATCACTCGTGATCTTAGTTGAAGACGTAACTTTATCTACTGGTTCGGTTTCTTGTGTTTGAGTTTCAACTTTTTTCACCTCGGACTCTTGAGTGCTTGCTACCTTGGTTTGGTTGCTGGGTAACAAGGTCTCTTCCGAAGGAGGTTCATAAGCTTGACCTTTTTGAAGGATTTTCTTAGGTTGATTCGTTGAGGTAGGATTTCTCTTAGATCTTAGGTTGTACTTTGGTTGAAACTCGACCATTATCATCTCTGTTTCTGGTTGAGATACACATGGATCAGTGTGATCACCTTCTTCATCCTCATTAGACGGTTGTGGGGTGTTCAGAGATTTTTCATAGTCTTCACGAGTCAGATATGGCTGCAAACAATCATCACCGAAATTCACGACCTCATCTTCCGAATCTCCGAAATCTTGGAGATCGTTTACTCCTATAAAAGTTTCGTTTTTTAGTGGAGCTTGTATTTTTTGATCTTCATTTTTTATTTGTCTCTGTTGATTTTGGGGATTTGGGTTTCTCCTGAAGTCCTTTTTATTTGAAGAATCAGCCTTAACTTGGTCCAACTCCATTCTAGAAATTTTGTTGGACAGTTCTTTAATTACTCGGGCCATATCATCTACTCTATCATCAGTGTATCTATTTGAGCCTGAAGGACCCGCTGGTTCCCTATAGCATCTATTCTCGCGGTTGACTGTTTCGACTTTATCTTTTAATTTTCCTGAAGCCATCATATTAGATTCTATTTCGACAACATCGTCTTGCATTCTATTTAGGGTGGCTCCTCTTCTTTCTCGCAAAAGTAGTGCGAAATCCGGCTCGAAAGCTCCTGCGAAGGTTACTTTGGCTGAGGGTTCGGAGGGTTTAACAGTGGCTGGAATCTTATTATACAGTTTGTTGAATCTTAGAATAAATTCCATGAATGTTTCTGAGTTCTTTTTATTTAGGGACCCAAACTCGGTAAGGTAATATAAGTGATCTTTTCTCTCTCCCCATTGTCTGAGGAAAGCTTCTTCCAAAGCGTCATATGACAGGATAGAAGCTGCGGGTAGGCTCCAAAACCAAGTTCGGACCTCTCCTTCAAAGGTCTAGACAAGGAGTCTCGAATAGACATCTTCGTGCTCGATACCACAGACGTCTGAGAATTGTTCAAAGAAATTTATATGCTCAGCTGCGGTTAAATCTCCCTCCTCGGTGAACTTAGGAAGATTTTTGATGTAGTTTTCAGGCAAATCATGGAGGGGAATGGGAAAAACCAGGGGGGCGTATCTCGCTGCTACTTTAGCAAATAATCTGGGAGGAGGGACTTTCCCTTGACCTCCACCTCCTCCTCCAGGAGTGCCTCCACCACCTCCTCCGGTGGCTGCCATTGATTCGGGTATGGAAAATGAGTGTGTAATACACTCAGGCGAGACCCAGAAGTTCTATCGAAGAAAAGCTGGTAGGTCAAATGTCGACGGATTTTCTAAAGGATCTTTTCCCTTGTGTATGGATGGGAAAGTCTGATGAATCTCACTCCTAACTTCAGAGCAGTTTGTCGTCGGATCTCGGGTATCGAACAGAGGACTGCGTGAAGTAGAAGGTTCTGAATGGCATTTAGTCTTTAAATTTTTTTCAGGATTATTAACAAGCGTAATCAGCTTACCATTCGGGTTCTATCTGGTATTCCTTCTAATGAATGCCAGCTTATTTTTTTTCGTGGAGTCGCCAAGTGAAAGATTGAAAAGCCTTAAAAATGTGTGTACTCTATGTTCACTATCAAGGAGTAACACTTTCAACGAAATAAATGTCATTTTCCCAGGGAAAATATTTCGTAACTTCATTCCCCGACAACGGTGCCAGAAAGATGTTGTTCCTGAGTCTGTACTTAAGGCTCAAAAAGTAAAGTGTCAAGGCATTTGAAAGTAAGTGAAAGATGGGTAAGAGGGTAGCGTCAACCTTCGGTATAGGAAACTAAGGAATATTTCTACGTTCGCGTCGTCTAGCTTCCAACTGTTCCTGAGTAGTTATATCTTGTTCAATGGCTGCCCATGAACATTCAAGTTCCTCCCGGTTATTAGCAATTTTCAGGATTATGTCAAAAATATTTAAGGCGATATGCATTTGGTTCGATAGTTCGGGTTCGATATTAGGCTGTATCACTGCAAGGACAGTCATGGAGGAACAATAAGATTTAGGAAAGGATTTAAAGAGATATTAAATTCTATCTTGATTTGGTCGAAATAAAGAGAATTTTACGTTTTCGGAATAAAATAGAAATGCAAATTGAAGGCTCTTTCCTGTAATTGTATTATATTTTAATATAAAGGTGTGATGTGAAAGAGAAACATTTAGCTGCATAACGCAAGGTTCCTGTCAAAGAGAAAACTCACATATAAACAGAAGAGGAAATTAGTAAGAAAATAACTGACATAGCAAAGAACATATGTAGAATTCTGAAAGTGCAGATTGGTCTTACACCCGCTGATAGCTGGTGCAGAGGAAAGACAATAAACAAATACAGAAAACCAAAATCCTTTTGTTATAGTAGTGGTCGTACTAAAGTATAACAAAGCACATCAATTATGAACAAATGGAATGAAATGAAACATGAAATACAAAGAAACAAACTTGTAACACAGTCTTGACGGAATCGAGAATCTCCAGATTTGTTTATATTAACTTCTCCAATGCAAAATTCTATTACAATCGACACAAAAAAGCTCCAGCCTTGTTTATTTCTTTCTGTGATATATTTATAAAATTTTACAGATCAGTTAGAATCTCAACGGTTACACAAAGGTGGTTACAACCGAGAGGAGCGCAATCGCTCCCTTTCTCCCGCTCTATTTTCACTTGGTGCCAGGTGCTCGTCTTCGCGTGGATTTGGTGTAGGCAATACATCAGTCCACAAATTGAGATACGAGATACGAAGGTTTCGCTTGACAACTGGCCTCGGTGAAGTAACATTCTCGGGCTAACTGTTGCAGCTTGTCCCCCATTTGTGCATCGACGATGTCGAGGGCACTTAGTTGCACGCTGGACTGGATCAAATGCTTATCAACTCGAACCATGTCCACCCTGACCATCTGAGAGATATCGGCCAAATCTCTCTCCTCCTTCTCTTTCATATGAAACGAGATCTGTTCTACATTCATTTGTATTAATGTTTCAGCATCACCTCCAGTATCCATACCCAACAACTCGCCCTCTATAGAATTGAAGGCTTCTTCTAATGAATTGGTCACTTTTTGGGCATGTTCCTTGCCCAGGGAAATGTTATGCTCCCAATCCTTCAACAAAATGTTACCTCTAATTTGTTCTGGGATGCCGAGTCTGGGAGAACCTGCCGAAATTTTGTCATTCATGGCTATCACCGCCTCCTGAAAGGCGACCCGAGCCACTCCTGCATCTCTTTCTTTGTCAGTCAGGTTTTTCTTGGGCTGGATTCCAAGCCCATCTCATCAAAGGGAATGGTGTCATGGAACATACCGCATCCATGATATACGCAGACATAAAAAATGAGGATGGTCTCCCGCTTGCCTTCTGCTCCCGATACTCTGTGACCCGGTTGGCCAAACTGTCCGAGAGTATCTTTGCCCAGTTAAACGAGCAACCTTCTGCAACCCAAAAAATGAGAGGTACCCACGCAATGTATAAATGTGTTGTGTCCTCCCTTCCGAATAAATGACATGTCATCATTGCCACATACTTATACTGTGGCTCCAGTGAGGCGATTGAATAAACGCCCTGGTCGTTTGCTCTGAATTTCGCGGAGCGCGAAACCCAATCCTTTATCAAACCAGGCATGGTTTTGTCATATTCAGTGCACTCCTTCTGTTTGAATCCCTCCAGGAATTTAACATCATACGTGTATTCAGATGTTGTCGGGAGCTTATACATGGTTTGGATGTGCTCCGGTCTAAAAGTCCCGATTGTGACCTGTCGTTCGTTCATGATAGTTCTGGTGGGTAGGTCTATGTGATCCAACGCCCATTGGATCATATCATAATATGGGAGCAACCGTGGTCTGGTTTCTACCTTGTGCATTCCAGATTGCACAACTATCTTGTATTTAGTGTTCAATTCGTCCTTTTCATTGTCGCCAGAGTCTGAATAATTCACCAACTTAGATTGCAGAATATCTGAAATGAACGACCAGCTAGGGACCGAGTCGACACTTCGAGGCGATGCGTCGGAGACATTATCTGAGCCTTGCCCTGCAACCTCGACATTCACCTTTGCTGCTTTCCATGGAGCCATAGTTGAAGCTTGTGTTTTCTCCCTTCTGCGATAGACCTGTGTATACATGCAAAAATTAGTTCACTCGGAAAATGACGAGCTCTGCGTGCTTATGAAAAATGTTTTCATTATAATAGAATGAAACTTCTGTATATATTTGAAAATTCTGTACTCTTTGAAATAAGTTTGTCAAATAGCAATTAGAAACAAATTTATTGCGTAAAATCCGATCTTATTATTCGTGGATTCGCCCTAATTCTTCATTAATGTCATCAATGTTTAGCGGTTTGACAGTCAGTCGGAGTAGGGAGAAAGATGGCTACCTCGGGAAACGTGCAAGTCTCGATGCACGGGACATATCTTGCTTTATTTTAAATTATCAAAACTTAGCAACGTTAATAACTTTCTCGCTTTTCGCTGCATCGTTGATTTCCTTTTAACTTTTTGAGTCTTCAACTCGCGAAACTGCAAGGACCGATTTTGGCTTAATTAACAGTAATCGTGGTTTGGAGTATTATTAATTTTATAATCAATTTATTCACCATATCGCGACTCAGAACTTCGAAGACGATTCTATGAAAGATTAGTATGCCGAGTTGCGAAACTGCGAGATGGCGATAATTAAGGCTCAATTAAGGGGAAGGAAATCTTAGATTAGGCGACTAATTAATCTTGCTATAATTACGTCGCGACTTCGCGAGTCGGGGTTTTAGACGCCGTAACTTTCGAAAAGATAGTGCCGAGTGGCGAGACGCCGAGAACAGATTTAACCATGGTTAGCTTTTTTGCCTTTAATCCTTGACCAGGGTTATCACAAAAGTACCTCGTGTTTTCGGCTATCGGGGCTGTAAAAATAAAGACTTGGGTTTGACGAACGCCGAGGCGCGAAACCCCGAAGACGTCTAATCACTGAGTTAAAATATTTGACCTTGGTTACTATTTTGAGTGAAAATTTAAAATGACTTCGCCGTTTCGTGACTTAGGATGTGTGAATTCATGAATTATAGTAGTCCGACTTGCGAGATGCCGAATTAAAACAAAAAAGAGAGAACGTTCTTATGAAAGTGGACTTGTTTTGAGGGTAGAAAAAGAATCACTGCTTACTCGACAAGGTTGCAGAGTTTTTTCAAAGTTTCAGGGGGGAAAGACAAAAGGCCATCTTTAGAATTTTAAGTATCTAAAATGAAAATTGTGAAGGGTTAACAAAAAACAAGGGTGGCTCCAACACCAACTGTCATTACTAACAAGGAAAATGATAAGATTAGATATTGTTGATTTTTGCATACCATATCTAGTGATATTAAGAAATCCATTTCAAACACCCTTTTATGAAAGAAGTCCTTGAAGGTGACACTGAAAGAGATGGTTTTTCCCTTGTTTATGGTTATTATGGATATATGCAAGTGTAAAAGAGGGAGCATGATCAACCCTTGAATCCATTTGTGAGATAATGATAAACCTTTTCCTATAAAGAGAATCCTTTCCCTATGTAAGAGGATGCATTTTTGGCTAATGAATGCTCCAACATGTTTTTCCAAAGTCCCTATCAATATTTTCAAAGAATTTAGTCATAAATCATAGGAATTTGATTTAGGTGACTTTGAAATCATGAGAAAAGAAGGATTGAATGGAACCACAAAAAAACCCTAAATCATCATGAAACATAAGCACACTATAAAGAGGAGAGGGTAAACCCATGAATAAGAGAAAAAAATATATGGTGCTTGTATGCTAAGGATTCAATCACTATGAATCAATATTATGAGAGCTTGAGTTGTGTATTTATACACAACTTAAGTGATGTGTACCTTCAATAAGTGAGGCATCCCTTGAAGAGGAGGTTATGTTCCCACATAAAAAGGGCACATGTCCCAAGAGGATGACTAGGATGACCTAGTCAAATATATAAAAAATACAATAAATAGGGTGCTTAGCCATAAATGATCACATGTGAAGATTATCACCATTCCAATGCCCCACCTTAAAATCCGAATGCAGACATGAAGAATGATTTTAAAACATAGAAAGAATGTAGATACCCTATCGATAGATATATAGTGGTATGTTAAGAACCAAATATCATAATAGCATAAAAACCTCATAATAAGTACTCAATGCCTTGAAAAAGAGAGAAGTTTAGATAATAAGCCTCTTTGAGGGGGAAACCTTCTTAGACATCATATGAATTCACAATTATATGACGATTCCAAGTGAAAAAGTCTCCTTGGTATATATAGGAGACTAGGAGGTACAATTACAACTTATGGACCCAAGCCAACATAAATAAAATAACAATACTAATGTAATATGCCCCAATTAAGGGGTAATGTGCCACAAATTAGGGCTTAACATGCCCCTCCCCTTCAGACAAATTTTGTCCTCAACACTTGATTAGTTCTAGATTCTTAATCTTCCCACGTGGAATCTTCAGCAGGTAGTTTCTTCCACTTGATGAGATACTCTGAAATTTATCTATTCCTCAACTGGTGAATTCTTGTGTCAGTGATAACTTCAGGCTCCAATATGTTTTTTCCTTCCTAATTAAGTTATGGAAATATAGTTTGAACTGTGATCTTGTCACCTATAACCTTCTTTAAGCATGAAACATGAAAACAGGGTGTACTCACAAAGATGCATGCATCTCCAATTTGTATGCCATAGTACCAATATTTTGCAACATCTTATAAGGGCCATAGTACTTCGATGATAATTTATTATCCTTCTTATCTTGCTTGAGGGAAATCTGTTTGTATGGTTGTAGTCTTAAAAATACCCAATCCCCTACTTGAAAACTTCTTTCACTACGATGCTGATCTTCTTGTTGTTTCATGCGATTTTGTGCCATGGTCATGGTGTCCTTTAAGAGTTGGAGAACTTGTTGTTGATGCTCGATGTGATCTTCCACTACTTGAACCTTAAAATTTTCTTTTAGAGAAGAAGTGATGGATGGTGGGTGATATCCATAAAGTTCCATAAATGGTGTCATTTTTGTTACAGTATGAAAGGAAGTGTTATACCACCATTCTGCCAAGGGTAACCACTTGAACCATTGTGTTTGTTTATCAGAGACAAAGAAACAAAGGTATCCTTCCATAAATTTGTTCACTATCTTAGTTTTTCCATCAAATTGAGGATGATAAGATGAGCTATTAGCCAATTGAGTACCCAAACAAGAAAATAATTCTGTCCAAAAATGTCCATTGAAGATGGGATCTCTCTCACTTACAATAATATTTGGGCTTCCATGTAGCTTTTGAACTGTCTCCATGAACGCGGTAGCAACTATACTGGCTTTGAAAGGATGAGAGAGTGAAAAAAAGCGTGCATACTTGGTAAGTCTATCAACAATCACCATGATGACAGTCTTTCCTTTAGACTTTGGTAACCCTGTGATGAAATCCATGGAAACCTCCTCCCAACGTTGACTTGGAATGGCTAATGGTTGTAAAATACCTGGGGTCTTAACAATTTCCACCTTATTTTGTTAGAAAACCAAACATTCCGCTACAAACCTTTGAACATCAGTTTTAAGGCCATCCAAAAATAATTCCCTCTTGACCCTGTGATAGGTTTTCAAAAATCCCAAGTGCCTTCCTACTAGAGAGGTGTGCAATTCCAAAAGTACCTTTTGTTTGAGTTGGGAGTTCTTACATAAATATAAGTGATCTTTGTACCATAGTGATGTTGGCATGTTTACATGTAGAGTGTTCTTGTCATTGATGGCAAGAACAACAACGATGTTGGCAGGTTTACAGGCAGAGTGTGCATGGAAAGAACGACATCGACGATGGCATGTTTACAGGAAAGAACAATAGAGAACCAAAGCTCGAGAGACCAGAAGTTGAGAAAGGAAGAATGTGCTAGGTTGGCACTAGAAGTCTTTTGGGAAGACACAGATGAGCAAGCTTGTGAAGCTCAGAAGAGATCGATCATAGTTTCACGTAGATAGTGCAGAGTTGCACACAGAGTGCAAGTGTGCGCCAGGGTCGAGGGAAACTTTTTCAAAAGCTCAAGAGAGATAGCATTCTGAGACGTGTAGATGAGATCCCATACATCAAGGCTTGCAAAAGGATTAAAGGTTGCATAACCTTTGACACTTAGAAATTCTTCCAAGTCAAGAGGATGCATAAGCTCAGGAGGAGCGACAGTGGCTGTTGGATCACCAATCCTGAATACCCGATGGAATTCAGATCAAAGTCTATATAGGAGAAGCGCGCAAAGGAGGATATTAGACCTCAACCATTGGATCAGAGCGCGTAGGACTAGAAACCGTTGGATCCAGTATAACTGCGAAGAGGATAATGGCCAAGAGCCATATTCAAACTCACGATATGCAAAGTTGTGAAATGATATGAGCTGTTGGATCCAGAGAACACGTGGTGAGAGATCAACATTTCGCTGACTCACGAGCTGGAGAGGTCAAAGGTGAGAGTTGTAGGAACTCATGATATGCGAAATCACGAAATGGTCTGAGCCGTTGGATCTAGAGGACACGTGGCAAGAGATCAACATTTTGTTGACTCGCAAGCTGGAGAAGTCAAAGGTGAGAGCTGTAGGAACTCGCGATATGCGAAGTTGCGGAATGATCCAGGCCATCGGATCACCGAGAGATCTCGACCGTTGATTTTATATGAAGCATTTTAGAATTTCACAAGTTGGGAGTTTCGAGGAAACTCATAGAAATAACTCGCAATATGCGAAGTTGCGAAATGATCTAGGCCATCGGATCATTGAGAGATCTCCACCATTGATCTAATATGAAGCATTTTGGAGTTTTGTGAGTTGGGCATTTCGAGGCAACTCATAGCAGGAGTTCGCGATATGCGAAATCACGACTCACCCCTCTGTTGGCAGCCAATTCAATTTTTTCAATTGCCCGTAAAGCTGCCTACACCTATGTCTCTTGAACTTCAAATTTCTGTCGCATCTTGCAAACAGAAGAAATTTTTATTTCATGCGACATTTGCAATTGATTTCGATTTTTTTTTCATGACTGAAAGCGTGAAAACTCTCCCATCGTTATTTGGACTGTCATGATCTGCTCATTGATATTTTGATTGGTACTTACCTTTGGTTTATTTTTCGAACTATGTCCATTTGCCTATTATCACTCTGATTGCGCCACTTGATTTTTATTTAATTGATAAGGCATTGAGCATGTTTATTGATGAATTATACTTGATTATATAGAGGTCATGGTGAATTAAAGGTTTTTAAATGGTATGATCCTTATTACTATAAGCTCTTGACTTATCGATTTTATGAAATCTCTTGTTGCAATGTTTATAAACTTTGATTATGCAAAAGCACATGGGTCACTTATGAGTTTGATGTCATATTGAATGGAAAGGTTTGATTATACACATAGCACGTTGGTGAAACATTTGGATTTTACATTGATTAATTGCATGTTGATCTGATTATCCACTGCTCGAAATTCGGGATGGCCGATTAGTATGGTTTAAACGATATGATGAGTGATTGAACAACACTGTACTGTGCAATTAATATGCTGCATGGCGGTGATAATACCACCACCTTCACATGCATACATTAATTCATTCCCCTTTGAACGCTTGCAGCTGTTAGCCATAACGATTTTTGCCTCTGTGTATTGTTATGTTCAATCCAAACCCTACCATGCACCCGCACCATGGCTCCGGTCGTAAGGGCTGAACCCAATGGTTGCCAGGCATTGTTGATGTTTGATGGTGCTTACAGTGACCTAAAAGAATTTGGATGGCTCCCGTTCATACGAAAGTTTTATGGTTATAAACCTAGCGTGACTCGACAATTTGCATTAACCTTTGATGGCTGCCGAGCCAAGGTTGGGGATGTGCAGTTAGAAATTGATGAGCAATTTCTCAGTTTGGCTACCGGTCTGCCTGCTGTTGGACAGAGGTGGTCGAAAAATTGTAAAGTGGAAGATGTCCCGAGGACATTTCTCTTCCAGTCACGAAGGGTGAGTTCTTGTGACAAGGGTTTGCCTGCAAATATGCTTAAGCAACGCTGGCACGACTTGCTCATGGTAACCAAGCAGTTCATTACTTGCGAGGGCCGGTATGGTTTCGTTTTCCTGTACCATCTTCGACTACTTATGGTTTTCATAGGCTATGAGCTTAATATGCCTTACTACTTGCATAGGAGTCTGTTTAAAATTTCCAAAAGGTACAAACGAAACAAGGCCGATGGCAGCCTATTTCATTTTGGGTTAATTAAAATTCTTGTGGTCTGTCATTTGGGATTATGTCGGGATTGTTGGAATGATTTTCTTCAATGCAATAATTTTGAGGAGTCAAGCCCACCACAGGTTGATAAACCTGTGGTGAGCGAGAGCAAGTTAGTACCCCCTGTCTGTAATGATCCCAAGCCATTATGAAAGGATCATCACTGTTTTGGTGTCTTTTTAAAACTTTTTCTGAGTGAGGTATTTCGTCAAACACTTTGCTGATCTACCTTTTAGATGTGTTTATATGTGTGTATGCAGCAAATAACAGAAAGAGATAACCATGGAACATACCTCAACCATATGCAATAATATAGACAAGCCAAAACATCTCAATTCTTCTTTATTCATAAAATAGAGAAACCTGCTACAATGAAGATGCCGATCTGGAATGCTCAACAGATGGCCAAGAAGATAGACAATAGATACGAGCTGCTACAAAATGCTCCCACTAATACAAAATAATGCCTCCAAAGGCTGAATAAGAAATGAAGATCAATACAAGCAGATCTGAATGCCGAACTCTCCAGCTGAAGAATGCCACACTCCAATAGAAGGCTAAAACCCTCAATAACTCGGCCCTGCTGCCAAAAGTGTCCAATCACCCTAATAAATATGCCAACTGATAGATCGGGTGATGGTAAGAATAACCCAGGTGCCTGA